>JADRCD010119816.1:0-11679 GCA_019843815.1 Montemys delectorum
AAAAAAAAAAAAAAAAAAAAAAGTCCTGTAATCTCACTCTGTACAAAGTCCTGGCTGATCGTGGAACTCACAGTATAGATTGGGGTGTTCTAGGACTCTGATCTGCCTGCTTCTGTTCCACCCAGGACTGGGATTACAGGTGGGCTGTCACATCTAACAGAAATTTATATGTGGGTTCTGGGGATCCTAGCTCCATTCCCGATGCTTATGTGAGCCATTTCCCCAGCCTGTAGAGGGGTACTAGTCAGTCAGTACTGAAGAACCTGAAATAGGTATGTCTACTTTCTGAGGATTTCTGTTATTTAATGCTGGCCTATAATCCTGTAACAGGCACTTAAAAACCACCTTTGCTAAAAATCACTGACTTCTTACTTGGACCAACAAGATCAACTGAAAGCAAGATAGAAGCTTGGCAACCTTTGCCTTCATTTTGTGTCTGTGTCAGTCTGGCTCCTGCTTAGCTTGCATAGGCATGTTAGTCATTTCAGGAGTGTCTGTTTACCCAGCCAGTCCTGCTCCTCCAAGGCTGTAGGTGCAGAGTGCTCATTTCCCTATCCCTGTATTCACTTTAGAATCCAGGGACAGCAAGACCTCATAGGTCGTGCCACAGGCAGATAAGGGTAATTAAGGAAGAATGTGGGGCTGCTTCTTATAGCTTAAATAATCAACTTGTAGGAACAAGACTGTGTCAAGTCAGGGCTTCTTCTGACCACCTTGCAGAGCCAGGGCAGAAATACAGATCAGAAGGCGACACCATGACCAAGACTTCTAATAGGTATACATCTCACCCTGTTCCCTAGGAACCATAGTTACTATATTTAAACCTAAAGATCATGTCAGAACCCCAAAAAGAGAAACTTGAGGGTCATTGAAATTTATATGTTCCATTCCCTAACACATTGGTTAAATCTTTCTCTGCTTTTTATCTCTTTAATTGGAGAGTCAGTGTGGAGGCCAAGCTGAGCTTGTTGAGACTGGGAACTTTTTCCTTCTATTTTGAATACAGTTTCAGCACTGTAGAGACTATTGCAGGAGTACCACAGAAGAGGAGGAATCCAGGTTAGCCTAAGTATACAGTGGGCCTCAGCCTCAAACATATGGGAGAGGTGCACCTAGCACACACGTGGCAACTGGACCCAATTTTCAGCATTTAAGTTAAATTAAAAAAAAAAGAGTATTAATTTGTATATTGTGATTCACACATGTCATTCCAGCACTTTGGAAACTGAGGCAGGAGGATTTCTAAGAGCTCCAGACTAGCTGGGCTATACCGTACTATGTTATACATATATATTAGGACATTGCTATTGAAGTAATAAAGTGGAAAAACAGAGCTCTGGAAATGTAGAAATAAAGTAAAATAAGAGAACCATATTCCAGCTCTTGTAAGCAGCAAGCAATGTGGAAACAAAGTTTTATAGTAGCAAGCAGCAGCTTCAGATACTGAAAAGTTGTGTTCCTGGGATACCCAAGGACATGTTGTAAAAACAAAGTTCTGGTGGTCAGAATGTTGAGACAGAATGACCAGGCCATTCTGACTAAGCTAAGTAAGGCCAAAGCAAAAATAACTGGTGGTCGCAATGACATTAAGGTCCACAAAACAAGATTAGCAATTCTCGAAAGAACCCCCCAACCTCTCCTGTGGTGAATTTCTGAAATTGTCTGCAATTTCACGGACTGGGTTCTGTCAGAGTAGGGAACAAGGACCTCAAAGAGAATTCGAAATGTGAGAGAAATAACGAATACCAAGTCGAAATATTCCAATCAAGGTATCCAACTTTACTTAGGGAGGCCAGGATTTTATAGTCACAGGAAAAAACGGAAACAAAATCTCTAGGTTACATGACATTTGCATAACAAACACTACAGAAAAGTTCTGGTGCCAAAGACCCAGGCAATTTCCTATCTAGGTAGGTGAGCTTCCAGGTGGCTTCTTCAAAGGAAGAACTGACAGTCTGCAGAGAGCTTTTGTTTAAATCCCCAGGTGGGATAGCCGCTTCTAGGAGACTGTCAGAGTGTCCGCTGGCTGAGCTGAAGGGTGAGGTAACAAATTTCAAAAAAGACCACAAACTGTCACCCTGACCTTGCTGATGACAATCTCCCCCTACCACCTAGTTTACTCAGCCCTTTCCCAGAGACTTTTCAAGGACAGGCACAGAGCTGGATAGAGAAGTTGGCTAACTAACCCGAGAACAGCCCCCAGAACAAGCCAACCAATGCCTGATGAGATCCTTTGTCCTGAGTTCCACCAACCAGAGTAAGCCAGCTAGCCGTGCTGCAGGAATCTGCCCTCTATAAAGTATAAAAGATGTCTGCTTTCTGAACTCGGGGTTGACCCTTAGAGGTTAAGTCTAAGTTTTCAAACTGTACTGTGCGAACTTAGCCATTGGTTGAACTCAGTGGGAGACCAGTTCCCAGAACCCAGAAACAAGGGGACTAGGACAACCTGGCAGAGAAAAGGTAACAAATAACTGCCAGGTGCCTAACCTGCCCCTGAATCTTAGATGGAGCCAGCCCCAATCAGAGACCACCCGTACCTTCCTTTGCCGTAGTCTTCCCCCTGCCCCAGCAACTGTGTAGATATAAAAATGTATCTAAATTCTTGCTGGGGGCCAGACTCCTCTACCCCTGCATGGGATACAAGTCTCACCCAGCGCTGAGTAAAACAGCCTCTTGCGATTGCATCAAGTTCGTGTCTTGGTGGTGTTCGGGGTTCATCGTTCCTGAGAGCTGGGGATGGGGTTCCCCCTGACCAGGAAACTTACACCCCCCCCATGAGGGTGGACAACTCCACATAGGTGGATCAATAAATCTCATGTTATTGCAATGATCTATTGTCAATATGTGTTCTCTGGGTTGAGCCAAGTTTATAACACTTTTCTTTTTTAAAGATTTATTTATTATTAACACAAGTACACTGTAGCTGTCTTCACATGCGCCAGAAGAGGGCGCCAGATCTCATTACAGATGGATGTGGTTGCTGGGATTTGAACTGAGGACCTTTGGAAGAGCAGTCGGTGCTCTTACCCACTGAGCCATCTCACCAGCCCCCTTATAACACTTTAATAGTAGGTTTGTATTTAAATCCAGCTTTACCTTTTTAGCTAGGTGGTATTGGGCAATCTATTAAACCATTTGCTTGACTTTAGAAAATGAAATCTCATCAAAACATCATAAAAAATTCTCAAAGAGCTAATAAATTTTAAAAATTAAAAATACAGAAAAGGAAAAGATGTAAAAGAGCTGGGGCCTGGGGGCACAAACCCGAGTCTTGAGTTCAAGGTCATCTTTGGCTATACACTTAGCTGGAGGTCAGCACAGGCCACAGGAAGTCATGTATCAAGATGAAAGGAACTATGGTGTGTATGTTAGTTACTTCTCTGCGGCTGCAACAAAACAACATGGGTTATGTTTCTAGATGTCTAGGAGTCTGTCGTGGCCGGTAAGCATAGTGGCAAGTGGCAGGCTTGCAGAACAAAGCAGAGTTCAAACAGGGAATGGGGTTAGACTATAAAAACTCAAAGCCCAACCCAGTGACATGATCTTTCTAGCAAGGTTCTACCTTTCAAAAGTCCCACAGCCTCTCTAAATCCCTCCCACAAACCACCTACTGGGAACTAAGACTTCAGAAACCAGGTCCTATGGAGAACATTTCTCACGTAAGCCATCAGTATACAGGAGGGTCAGTTATCAGGGAAATACAATTTGAAACACTAGTCAAACTACTTCACACTCAACTAAGTACTAAAATGACTCCAATTATGAAATATTAGAACAGATAAGAAGCAACTATGACCCTATGTTTCTCTGGAATTTAAAATGATACAGCCACTATGGGTCAAATTTGACAGCTAAACTGTAGTAGAACCAACTTTAAGCTTATCTCTGACTAGCTTACAAATAAATGAGACTCAGACTATGGTTATTTTATTTGGCTTTGACAATTACTCGTGTGTGTGTGTGTTGGGGGGGAGGTAACACCAAAATTTACTCTTCAAACTGATGCCCTGGCTACCTCCACAGCAGTACACCCCAGATATTTGCTGTTTCTTCTGGCCACATGCCCAAGGTCCATCTCCTCTCATGGCATCTTCCTCCTCTCTTCCTTCTTCTTCACCCCCCCCCCACTCCCACCTCTCGAATTCCTCTCTCCTCTCTCTCCTCCATGCCCAACCAGGTAACTCAAATCCTATCTACCTCTAATAGTTTTAAATCAAGGAACAAGGTTTGCACAACAAAGGCTTGTAAATGTGAGAATTCACTCACAGCCCTATACCTTCCCTTCTGGTACAGTATTTAGCATTATAAAACCTAGCAGCACACCAAACCTCAACACTGAAGTCTTTTCCTGCTCAGCACTCTTATGCTTGTCCAGAAACCAAAGCATGTGTCCACACAAAATAAAAGATGGTCCTCGGGGCTGGCGAGATGGCTCAATGGATAAGAGCACTGACTGATCTTCCAAAGGTCCTGAGTTTGGATCCCAGCAACCACATGGTGGCTTACAACCACCTGTTAATGAGATCTGACGCCCTCTTCTGGTGTGTCTGAATTCAGCTACAGTGAATTACGCAGGAGCCAGCGGGGCCAGCAGAGGTCCTGAGTCCAATTCCTAGCAGCCACACACATGATGGCTCATGGTCATCTGTACAGCTACAGTGTACTCATACACATAAAATAAATAAAATAAATCTAAAAAAAAAAAAGACTTGTTCAAAAATTAAGAAAAGAAAAAAAAGATGGTCCTCAAAGCTTTACTCTCTATAGTCAGTGTGACGATGAGGATATAGCTCAAATGGCAGAGCATCTCCCCAGTACATGCAAGACCTTGGGTCCATTCCTAGCACAAACAAAAAGGATCAGTGCCTATCAGTGCATAAGCAAGTCAATCAGACGAGGCAAACTCCTATAGATTTGGAACTATCACTGTTCTAATCCACAGATTCCGGCAAGGAAGCCTTGGCACTTCAGAAGCACTAAGGAGTAAAAGAAGACAGACCAAAAGGGTTCTGCTCATTCTATACCCACACCTACTTGAAAGATGGTATACCATTGCATCATTTCTACAACATTCTAGGAAAGGGAAGGTCATAACTGCAGAAGACACTGTGGGTTCTAGAGCCAGACAAGACACTGACTTCAAGGGAACTTTCTTGAGTGAGGGCAAGATATAGTAGATTTTGGGGATAGAGAGACATGAGGTCTCAACCTGTAACCCAGCATGGCCTTGAATTTGAAGTAATTCTTCTGCTACAGCGCTGGGATTACTGGCAAACCTTTCCACAATGGGTTTTGTTGTTGTTTTTTTGTTTTGTTTTGTTTTGTTTTGTTTTTTGGTTTTGGTTTTTTGAGACTCCATCATTGGTTTTAAGTACCAAGAATTGAACCCAGGGCGGTCTTCTACACCAGGCAATATTGATTAAGTCATGCCCCAGTCTTATTGGTAGTCTTTTCTATGGTAATTTTGGCAGTGATTACATAGCTTCATATACTTTTCAAGATACAATTTATACATTCAAAATTATAGACTTTAACTTTAGCAGTTGTGGTGCTACTTGCCTGTAATCTCTACTATCAGAGAGAGAGATTAGATACAGTAAATTCTAGGCCAGGCTGGTTACAAGATACCTAGTCTCAAAAAACAAAAGAAAGAAATGTACCCAGCTTGATGGGAACAGTCTGTAATCCAAACCCCAAAACTGAGGACAGCCTGGGATATATATATATATCAATGCCTCATCTCAGAAAAAAAAAGACTTTATTTCTTGTAAATTACATCTGACCAGATGAAACTTCCATAGACTTTCAGATGAAAACAGTAAGATACAGAGAGAGAGCCAAACAGGGATTTGAGATTACAGGAATCTTGAAAGCTAATCTACAGACTGCCTACTCTGATACATTCTAATGGATAATTGGGATGCTTGACAAGGATGGAGCAGGATGCACGTTATGTCTCCTTACCATTCCTCAGCACTAAGCCATGGGGCAAAAAAGGACAAGGGAAAGAGTCTATGAAGTATCACAAGAACTATAAGCAAACTATGACAATAAAACTAATTTATTTTTTTTTAAAAAGTAAATATAGGAGGTCGAATGCTACACAGAGTTGTAGGCAGTTGGTTCCATTTGCCTAGCATTTGACACATAAAGCAGTAAGTAGATAGTTGGTCTAGAAATACATTTCCTCCAAATGTTCTTTGTTTGTTTTGAGGCAGCATCTTACTCTATGACCCAGGTTGACAAGGAAGTCATTATATATATAGTTCATGTCAGCTGCAATTTTAAGGGAGACCTTTGTTTTGACATCATTCCCCAACTTCTGAGATTGCAAGTGCATGGCCAATTTGAGCACTTAGTAACTGTTGTTGTTAGTTGGAAGGCGGCTTGTTTCCGAATAGATCACACCAGGCCAGCACAATCCCTGAAGAAGAGGTTCTTTATTGAATGGTGGTCGGGCAGGGGGGGGGGAGGTGAGGAAGAAAAGAAAAGAGAGAGAGGGTTCGGGGTCTCTGTCTTTTATCTGGCCATGATGTAGATGCCTGGTAATGATGCACCGCACAACTGCGCACAAGCGTACTCAGGGAGTGTGTGGCAGTTGCCATGGCAACAGCAAGAGGGTCTTTGTTGCCTGTAATCTGTGCAATCGTCTCGCCAGTAAGAATGCACGCGGACACCAGGATCCTTCTGCAGCAAGCGTTTATTGCATCTTTAAGAGGAAGACCCCCAAGCCCCGAAAAGGCACTGCTTATATACACCCTGGAGCAGCGTGTTCATTTCTGATTGGCTGTTTGCTCATTACCTCATGTGACGCCCCGGGATAGGCTGTGACTTGGTGTGCTCTGGCCCTTAGCACATGCGCAGACTACTTGTTTACAGGGAGAAGACACCGGATGCCGGCGCCATCTTGTAATGGTGACTGAGCCAGCTCGGGCGTGGTTCTCTACAGTTGCCTAGGGATGACGTCATCTCTGGATTTGGAGGCTAACAGTAGGCTTCTGATGTTAACCATTGTGTTTTGGTGAAGTTTCTTTTTTCTTCTTCTTTTGATATAGGTTGTGGTGGAGCCTCCTATAAGGTTTGGTCAGAGGGAGCGGCACTATTGGGAGGTGTGGCCTGGTTGGAGGAAGTGGGTCATTGGGGGCAGGCTTTGAGGTCTAAAATGCCTCTTCTGCTGCCCGTGGATCAAGATGTAGAAATCTCAGCTCCTCCAGCACCATGTCTGCCTGTACACTGCCATGCTTCCATCCATGATAATAATGGGATAAACCTCTGAAACTGTAAGCCAATCACAATTAAATGTATTCTTTTATAAGAGTTGCTGTGGTCATGGTGTCCCTTTACAGCAATAAAACCCTAAGACACAGGGTCTCATGTAATTCAGGCTGCTGTTTAACTCATCCTGTAGCTGAGTATAACCTTGAACTTCACACCTCTAAGTCTCCAGCCAACAGCTGGGATTGTGGGCATGGCAACTGCTTTTTGACAAATTGGAGCTTGGACCAATGGTGAATGCTTGAATCCCAGAACCCAGCAGGCACCAACAAGCAGATGTCTGTGAGTTCCAGGGAAGCCTGGTCTACATAATGGAGCCATATCTCCAGCCCTATTAAAGGTAGATATTAAGATCATCTCTCAGAAAGTAAAAAACCAACCAAACAAAAAGGAAATGTAACAGCTAGTCGTTTTGTCATACGTCCCCCATGGGACTCTGCAGTGTTGACTTTGCAAATTAATTTATAAATGAGAATGAGGACCACTACACAAATTAAGGCCAATTAATTACTATGCATAGGATTTAACTCTCCAAAATGGAATTTGAGAGACCAGAGAGGGTGAACTTTTTGGGCCTCTTTTTATAGGGAAAAAAAAGGTATTTTCAGAGGAATTTGACAGCATAAGGACTTAGCAAGCAACTTGTAGAAACTGAAAACAGGTATGATTATTTGACATTTTGAAAGAACATCTATAGATATCTCAAGATTCCTTGGCTGAACATCTGATGAGGGCAGAATTCAGGTATGTTCAAATTGTGTGTTAAACTCCATAAGTGGGGAACATATCAGATTCTAGAAATAGGTTAAAGCATGATCAAACTTGAGTTTTACAGTAAAGAGAAACAAAATTATTCTGACCTTGTAACAAAATGGCTTCCAACCTTAAGATGGAATCAGGTTGGTCCATCATCCCCTCTTGTTTTATGTGTCTCTTTCAAACTCTTGATCAGGAACTATATTTTTGTTTGTTTCATGGGCTGACAACACCAGCAGAGGGTAGATATTTCATCACTTTCTTTTTATCAATAGATGAAATTTGTAATGCATCAGCACTGCCCAGCTTAATTTGGGCATTTAATTTGATCTCTTGGTCCTGTAGGACTAGTGCTGATGTTCCCAGGGCTGCAGAAGCAGCTATTCCAGTACCTGCTAAAACAGTATATTACAGTGGAAGCCATCCTCTTGGCTCTAGGATGATCTGCTATTATAGCTAGATGTAAGTGCTCAGCATCTTTATCAGAAATATAAATTTGAGGAATATGAGTGAAAATACAAAAAAAAAATGGATGTGTCTCATACACAATGGAGAGACTGATAAGCAACACATAATTCCACCATTATAGGATTACCAGACATCTGTACGGGCAGGAAGAAATGGCTGTTTGTTCTCCATGCCAGGGACAGTTAGGTTGCATACAATGGTCCCACAATTAGCCAAATAAAGAGATGTCAAGTAATCTGATGCTTTGAAGATAAGGCACAGTACCTGTCCTATTCATGACCTAAGATTAGTTTAGGCTGGGACCAAGGACAAGTATCAGCAGTAACTTGCGCTAATGTTGTAAAAGATTGGTTATAAGCCATCCCCCCCAAATAAGAGGGCTTTAGATTCGAACAAAGCCAACAATTTTGTGTTAGGTTAGGTGTAGAATGATTGAGGAAGGAAAAAGGCTACTGGCAGCATAGTTAAGAGGGGAACTTCCATTGGGCAAATAGATGTGGGTATTGGAGGCCTTTGGACTTTAAATGAGGGCAAAGTGTATGGAAGTGTATGTGGAGTCATGAGTAAGAGTAGAAGTCCAAATAGGCCTTACAGTAGTTAGTCAACAAGTCTTTAGGATGTGTGGTGTGATGGGAGAATCTGAGATACAGGAAAAAGATTTTTTTTTTAAGATTTATTTATTTATTTATTTTATGTATATGAGTACATTATAGCTGTACAGATATTTGTGAGCCTTCATGTGGTTGTTGGGAATTGAATTTAGGACTTCTGTTCGCTCCAGTCGGCCCCGCTCACTCCATCAACTCCTCTCACTCAGTCCCTGCTTGTTCTGGTCCAAACATTTATTTACTATTATAAATAAGTACATTGTAAGCCGGGCAGTGGTGGCGCACGCCTTTAGTCCCAGCACTTGGGAGGCAGAGGCAGGCGGATTTCTGAGTTCAAGGCCAGCCTGGTCTACAGAGTGAGCTCCAGGGCAGCCAGGGCTACACAGAGAAACCCTGTCTGGAAAAATCAAAAACAGAAAAAAAAAAAAAGTACATTGTAGCTGTCTTCAGATGCACCAGAAGAAGGTATCAGATCTTATTACGAGTGGTTGTGAGCCACCATGTGGTTGCTGGGATTTGAACTCAGGACCTTCAGAAGAGCAGTTAGTGCCCTTACCTGTTGAGCCATCGAATCAGCCCCGGAAAAAGGTTTCTATTGGGGTCTATAGTTATTGGTATTTCTGGTTGAAATTGTTTTCTTTGAATTGTAATGAGGGTAGGCAGGATCATGTCCAGAGACATACAACCTAAGATCCAAGGTTCATCCATTATTCCAGGGGAGTCTTAGTTAGGGTTTCTACTGCTGCAACACTGAACAAAAAGCAAGTTGTGGAGAAAAGGGTTTATGTGGTTTATACTTCTACATCACTGTTACTCAACAAAGGAAGTCAGGACAGGACCTCAAGCAGGACAGGAACCTGAAGGCAGGAGCTGATGTAGAGCCCATGAAGAGGTGCTGCTTACCAGCTGGCTTCCTCATGGCTTGCTCAGCATACTTTCTTATAGCACCCAAGACCACCAGCCATCCCAGGGTTGGCAACACTTGCAATGGGCTGGGCCCTATTCATTCCTTGATCACTAATTGAGAAAATGCCTTACAGCTGGATCACATTGAAGCATTTCCTCCACTGAGACTCCTTTCTCTCTGATGACTCTAACTTGTGTCAAGTTGACACACAAACCCAGCCAGTACAATGGGGAATCATGTACATTCCACATTTTTGGCATAAACTTTAAGATTGTATGACTTTGTTCACAATTAGGGTTCAGTCTGGTCAGTAGGACTTAGGGTTATAGTCAGAAGATCAAATTTGGATTTTTCCCAGCAGCGCTAGTTATATAGCTCCAAGAAGTACAAAAATACTCCCCTTCACTGTCTTCAGCACGAAAGCAAGCCCCATGAGCTGGACTGGCATGGATTGGGGTGATTTGTAGGCTTTTTTCTTGATTAAGATCACTACAACACCAAGTACCTGTATGCTATATTTTGGGGCAGGCATTATACCTAGCAACTTGATTCATGCTAAACTCATAAATACACCAATCATCAACAGTAGGACCTAAATTGAATAGACTGAAAAAGTCAGCGCTCAGCCTCATTTGGTCCTGTGTCCTGACAGTTCTCCTATTGTCCCAGTTCCATGTGGGTGGTTTGTGGGCATTCTTATAGCTTAAGGGAATGAATATAACCCAAGTTAGGACTATCAAGTGGTATACATAACAGTAAAAGAAAACAGGAACAGAATAGCAACATTAAACCTTATAGATCTTGAGGGCCACATTCAGTCACTGTCTACTTCAGGTAGCCCATTTCTTTTTCTGAAGGGCCCTCAGGTACCTTCTGGAGATGTGAGTGATGAATCTAGGCAAAAAAACAAAAACAAAAACCCAGCAATCTTAACAGCAGTGGGCAACTGAAGACTCATGATGTAAGGTTCTTTCCATCTGGGTTCAAGCTGGTCAGTTTTAAAGTGATGGATTAACACACAGCATCCCTGGGCTGAAAGTCAGGTGAACAGTACCCAACAGGCTGGAGCATCTGGACCTGAGGAAACATCTTACCCGAAGTGAATTATAATCCTCTTAGGCATTCAGAGAATGGAGTTGGGCAATGTGACAGCAGTCTTCTGTGTACCTGAGGGACTGTGGGGGTGGTTGCCCACAGACTGTCTTATGTGAAGTAAATCATTCTCGTTATAGAGTAGAGTAGACTGTCTTATATGAAGTAAATTGTTCTCGTTATAGAGTAGAGTAGACTGTCTTATATGAAGTAAACTATTCTCGTTATAGGGTAGAGTAGACTATCTTATATGACTTAAACTGTTTTCATTATAGGGTACAGCAAGCCCTTGGGAGGGCTTAAGGCAAGAAGTCAACTAGTCTCAAGAATATATTTATTTTATTTCTTTAAAGAATTATTTATTTATTTACAAAAACAAAGAGTTGCATGTGAGCCGGGCGGTGGTGGTGCACACACCTTTAATCCAGCACTTGGGAGGCAGAGGCAGGTGGATTTCTGAGTTCGAGGCCAGCCTGGTCTACAGAGTGAGTTCCAGGACAGCCAGGGCTACACAGAGAAGAAGCCTGTCTCGAAAAAAAAAAAACAAAAAGAAAAAAAGAAAAAAAAAAAAAA
>JADRCD010119819.1:0-16414 GCA_019843815.1 Montemys delectorum
TATATATATATATATATATATATATATATATATATATATATCTGTGTGTGTGTGTATAGTAAATTCTCTACCACCAAGCTTCATCTCCCATCATATTTTTTTTACTACATATATTTATTTTTTGTTTTTTGTTTTGTTTGTTTGTTTGTTGTTTATTTGTTTATTTTTCGAGACAGGGTTTCTCTGTGTAGCCCTAGTTGTCCTGGAACTCACTGTGTAGACCAGGCTGGCCTCGAACTCAGAAATCTGCCTGCCTCTGCCTCCCAAGTGGTGAGATTAAAGGTATGCGCCACCACTGCCCGCTACATATATTTATTAATGTTCCATCATAGTCCCCTCTGATGTCTGCTGTCTCATTTCCCTCAAGCTTTTGTCTTTTTTCATCTGATACCAGTTTTGCTTAAAGTATGATGAACTATTAGAATCTTCTGGGCTGCTTGGTAAAAATGCAGGCTCTTTGATTCATAGTACTGTTAGGTGACCAAGGTAGTTCTGACGCTCTTTAGGCCTTGAAATCCCTAAAGGACAAGCAAAGTCATTCATACCCATGATCTCACTCTTACTCAACACATGTCTGCTTGTTTACCTTGAATTCCAGATTTAAATAGGTGCCATTTATTTTTTATGGCTATCTCTAGCTCTATAGCCTATAGGCACATAGAAATTGACATGCTTAGAAGACATAACCACAATCTTTCTCTAAAGGCCCCCTTCCCTAACCCCCCCCCCCCCACATCATTTCCAGGCCTAGTGAGTGAATGATAGCCCTGGGCCCTGTTCACTGCGTTAGGAAAGTAAAGAATCATCTAGACTCCTCCTCTCCTCCTTCCAACATCCACTCACTGACAACATCCATTTTCATTCCCTCTACTACATCTCCCTGATTTGTTTCCTCATTTCTGCTCTACAGCTTTAGACTGGACCCTCATGCCTTCCCAGATGGCTGCCAAAGCAGCATGGTGCTCTCACTTTTTCTCCTCAGAGTGTCAATGGTATCCAATCTTCTCCCCAGGGCATCACAAGTTAGTTACATATCTATAAATCAGCGAAAGACTTCACTATTTTACACACAATGTAACATTTCTTTTCCTTGCTTATAAAAGTAACAATTTAATTTATGCTGTCTTGGAAGCTAGCTTCTGTCTCTCTCTATGTAGCAGAGGATGACCTCGAACTCCTGATGCTCATGCTTCTACCTACCCAGTAATGAGAATACAGGCATGGGGCACCATCTAACAATTCATCTGCAATTTTCCATAATTCTGGAACAGAGTGCTTACCAGCCTTTAGGGAGTCCTTGGTTCATACCCTAACACCACCGCCACAACCCCAGGGGAGGAGGGACAGGTGCGGTGGGGCACACCTTTAATCCCAGTACACAGGAGGCAGAGGCAGGTGAATCTCTGTGAGTCTGAGGCCATCCAGGTCTACAGAGTGAGTTCCAGACCAGTCAGGGCTACATAGTGAGACCTTTCTCAAAACAAAAGTTATTTCTGTGGGAACTGGGGAGCTAAGAACATTGGGCGATCCTTCAGAAGACTTGACTTTGATTCCCAGCCCTCACGTGGTGGCTTCACAGCCATCAGTAACTTTGGTCCTAGGGGATTCAGCATCCTCTCTTGGCATCTCTGGGAACCAGGCAAGCACATGGTACACATATATATCTGCCGGCGAAACACCCATACACATAAAAAAAGGAACTGAGGAAAATAGGGAGTCAGAGGGTACTTCTCAGCTCTTATACAGGGGACGCGCAGTCACCTGTAATTCCAGCTTTAGGGGGCCTGAGACCTTCTGAGACCTCCAAGAACACTGTACTTGGGTGTATATACCAGCACACACACACACACATACATAGTATTAAAGATAAAATCAAAATATTAAAATCCCTCCTGTAAGATTACTGCATATATGTATTTGTAATAACTTCTAACATTCTGAGATCTTTGCTCTCCATTTATCTATGCATACTCAGATAAAGCTACAATTGTAATATATGAATTTTTATTTTTTCTCATTTTCATGATAGTATGGATCTCTACCATTGTTTTGTTCTGGTTACAAATATACACTTATTGTATAATATAATATTATAATATTATATATAATCATAATATATATTATACATTATATGTAAATGTCACTTTTAGTCTCTAGATATAATTGTCATCTCAGAGGCTTACTGTCCCTATCTGCTAACCTAGGCCTAGTCCTGGAAGCTTCTAGCCTGTGAATAATCTAATCTAGGTCCAGAATGTGTTCAGCCTCTGAGATTTATTGCTGAGTAAATTCATTCTTTCTAGCTCTTTCTCAATTCTTGTTGGCTGGTTCAACTCAGCTGTTCTGGCTCAAACTCCTCTCCAAGCTGACTGATTCAAACTGACTTCCCTCACTGACTGAATTGCTCCACTTGGCCTCAAACTAACTCTAGCAATCTGTACTAATCTTTTGGCTCCTCATTCTCTGGCTCATTCTGTCTTCACCCATGTCTACGGTGTTCTCTCTTCAACCTGTCTCTAAAACTCTCCCAGTAAAACTACCGCTGATTTCTACAAACTGAACTGCCACGAACTCCATTCCAGTCTACTGCTCAACTCACTGACTCAACTGAACTCTCTGAATAAAACTGACTAGAACTCAAGAGGTCTGCCTGCCTTTGTCTCCTGAGTGCTGGGATTAAAGGCATGGACCACTGTGTCTGGACTTAAGCTTTTCTTTACCCGGAACTTACTCTATATTAGGCTAACCTTGAACACAGAGATCTGCTTGCCTGTGCCTCCTGGGATTAAATGTGTATTCCAGTCCTATCACACAGACATAGGTCTTTGGATGTGTTCTCTTGCCAGAGAAGCCATATTCTGAATTAAATTTTCTCTACAACTGTATCCATCAGTCAAAGAGAGTCCCCCATCCTCTTCCCACCCACTCAAGAGAGTCCTTACTTCAAGAATATCACCGTACTTTTTTCTGTTTTCATGGTTCTGAGAAAGAACTCAGGGCCTTGTTGGACAGGTTTCTACCACTAAGCTACATCCTCAGTCTGCTACAGTGTTTTTGTGTCTGTTTTCAGACAAGAGTTTGAAACTGCGTTTCAGGCTGGCCTTGAGTTTATGTGATCCTTCTATGTCAGACTCCCAAGTTCCGGGCTTACAGATTTGTGACACCACACAGGACTTCCATGGAACTTTTGACTGCTATTTATATATCTATCCATTCAACAATCATTTGTTGTGTGTCTTTCTATGTTGCTGGATAATTTTTTGACACAAAGCATACATGTAGTCATAAACAAAATATTGCTGACATCATGGAACTTGTTTATGGTACGAGTTACTAACAAACATTCAATGTGCTGAGTGAGAGAAGCAACATAAAGAAATGCAAAAAGAAAAAAGAAAATGAAAGTGATAGGGTTTCTATAGTTTTTTAAAAATCTTTTACCGAAAAGTTTTTTGCTTCTATTTGTTTGTTTGGTTTTGAGATGGGGGTCTCACATATTAGAGGCGGGCCTAGAACTTAAAATGTACTTGGTAATGATCTTAAAACTTTTTGGTCCTCAAGCCTTAACCTCCCAGGAGCTGGGGGTCACAGCACACCCGGATTCTGCAGTGTGTGAGGTAGTATCCAGGGCTTTGCACCTGCTAAGCACGTACATGACCAGTTGAGCCCCAGCTCTAGCTTTTTTTTTAAAGTATTTTACTAATTCCTTGAGAATTTCATAGAATGAATTTTGATCATACTTACCCTTTCTCCCAACTCCTACCAGGCCCACCCATACCTCCTTACTCACTTCTGGTTGTCTTTGTTTTGAAACAATGTGTGCAACCCAAATACTCTTGGGTATGGGGCCACTCCCTGGAATGTGGTCAACCTACCAGAGATCACACCCTGGAACTAAACTGGCCGTTCCTCTCCCAGTGTGGAAAACAAAAGAACAGTTGCACATATGAACCCACAGTTGTACTGTTAAGACCTGTGCAAACTCAAGCCAGACAAAATCCCACTGTGGTAGGGGGAGGTGGGCATGAAGTCCTTGTTTTTTGCTTTTGACATAGGTGTCTTATGATGTATCTTAGTGCGGCTTCACACTTGGGATTGTTTGTGCCTTAGCCCTGGAATTACTGGGATTATGGGTTCATACTACTACTCCTGGCTAAAGGAATGATATTTTAGTAGCTGAGATAAGGAAAATGCAAAGGTCCGGTGGCTCAAGCTTACTTGCTGTGCAAAGAATCCATGGGAGCAGGCCACACAAGAAGTATGGAAGAAAATATAATTTAAAATAGGCAGAAGCCAAATCATACAAGCCTAGCTGTCCAAAGTCAGTCCTTTGGATTTTATTCCAAATATGTTGGAAACCCCACTGGAAGAGTGAGCACACAAGAAAAAGGGTTCTTTCTTTCTGTTGGTTATTGAGACAAAAATCTCATGTATCCTAGGCTGGCTTTAAACAGGATGACCTTGAACTCTTGATTCTCCTGCTGGGGTGACTGGTATGAGTTTCCACATCCAGCTCATTTGTGGTTTTTTTTCCTCCAGATAGGTTTCTCTGTATAGCCCTGGCTGTCCTGGAACTCACTCTGCAGACAAGGCTGGCCTCGAACTCAGAAATCCACCTGCCTCTGCCTCCCAAGTGCTGGGATTAAAGGCGTGTGCCACCACCACCTAACTCCATTTGTGTTTTTAAAACAATTTTTTTTTCTGAGGAGTGGGAATGTAGATCTGTTGGTAGAGCTCCTGCTTAGCATGCATCCAACACTGTGTGAGATGCCCAGCGTGGAATAAACCTGGACATGATAGCCCTTACCTGTAGCTACATATGGGAGATGGAGGCAGATGGAATAGCAGTTCAAGAGATGCATGAGATCTTGTCTAAACAAATATTATTCTGGGGCTAGAGAGATGGCTAAGGTTAAGACAATTTTCTGCTCTTGTAGAGGACCTGAGTTTTATTCTTAGCACCCATGTCAGTTAGCTTACAACTTGCCTATAACCTTAGCACCAGAGAATCTGACACCCCCTGGCTTCCATGGACACTTGAATTCACGGGTTACAAACCCATGTAAACACACACACACACACACACACACACACACACACACACACACACACGCCGCACACATACACTTTAAAAATAATAACAAATTTAAATGTTATCCTATCTCCCTATATTTATGTGTAGAAAATGTCTACACCATTATAGGACAAGAAGAAAGGTAGCAGGCTTATGGGGAGGTGCTATTAGCTGAGATACAGATGAGAAGCAAAATATCTTAGACCACCATGACAGCAATAAGAATTGTAGGTGAATGACTTCTGAACTGGTAGAGACTGGACAGCATTGCTAGTTGCTTAAGAGACCACGAAGTCGGACTCCAAGACTTTCTAACCTTGAGTTCAGAAGCCACACATATGGTCTATCTAACTGCTCCCTTCTCTTAGTTCCTTAGGAAGAACAGGCCTGATGTACTGAGGCAAGGAATCTGAGTCACACTGACTTCCAGATTAGGTCATTGGAATGGGAAAGGTGAGTAGGCATTTGAATATGAGTCTCGAGTTCAAGGCACAGACCAGGACTGGCCATTTATAGTTATGAAATCACACAGGAAATGAATATAGCTAGAAGAAAAAAGATACCCAAGGCCTGAGCCCCAGGGAACTCCGATCCCAATCTGGGAGAAGTGGAGCAACTAGCGAAACAGACACACGTAAGCTAATGAGGTCAGAAGAAACTGAGGTCATAGAAGCAAGGTAAAAGGTGTTTCCAGAAGAGTTACTATGGGGCTATATAACTCCTTTGTAAAAAACAAAAGGAACAAAAGCCCTGTCTCTTTATTAAATAAAAATAATTAACTAATTGCTTTACATGGTGCCAGGGATTGAACCCAGGGCTCCATGAAAGTTGGCAAATAATCAACTAAACTATATTCCTAGACAGTAGGTGTCAATTTAGAGACAGTAAATTCATTTAGCACCATTAATAGATTTTCTTGCACACCATTGTTCATTGGTGGGGTTTTTTTGATGATTAATCTCTAACACTATTCAGTACCTCCCAGAGCACATGTACTTGAATGATCTGGGAGGGTTGCCAGTACTCATGACTTTCTAAACTGAGCAGGGCTGAGGCTTCTTCTCCTCAAGAAATGGAGGAAACAGGAGGAGAGCAGAGAGGGGGTCAGTTGACTGTGTGCAGCACATTCAAATCACTAGTCTAAATTCCTCAGAATCTCACCCTCCAGAATTAAACATATGTATTCTCAAATGCTTGACAATTTCCATAGTAAGATATGTTAAACTCATATTGTGCGAAAGAAAGACCTTGGAACTTTGCTCATGTTTCATCCAGAAAAGAGAATGTTAGCACTTTCAGCAGTGCAAATATCATTAAGACGGTCTCTGTGCTGTAGCCTTCAGGGAAGTTACCAATAAACATGGAAGAAGGTATTTTCCATTGATATTTTCCAACTGTCTTCAATTTTCATGTGGGGTGAAAGAGACTAGTATACTATATATCTTTTTTTTTGTATGTTCCTAGTTTCATGAATTTGTAGCAATACTACTTTGATTACTTTTAAAAATACTGACTGGATTTTAGCTAGGCAGTGGTGGCACACACCTATAATTTTTGCACTGAGGAGGCAGAGGCAGTGAATTTCTGTGAGTTCGAGGCCAACCTGCTCTACAGAGCAAGATCCAGGGCAGCTAGCTTGGATCAAAGTGAAGCCTTGTCTTAGAAAAAACAACAACAACCAAAACAAACAAACAAAAAGAAACCCAAAAAACTGGATTTAAAATATTAAACCCCTCAGCTTTGAAACCAAGAGTCCTTGAATTAAAAAAAATATTAAAAATTCTGAATATTTAAGAAGTCTATGAATGGCTCAGCTATCAGAAGCACTAGGGTATGATTCCTAGTACCCGTGAGAGTCAGTTTACAGCCATCTGGAACTTCACCTCCAGGGGATCCAATACCTTGACCTTTAAGGACAAGTGAGCTCCTTGTTCACATAGGCACACATTTAAAAATAATCCATCTTTTAAGAAGATGTATACAATGTGCTTCCTTAGCTATTAGAATTTGAGCACTGGACTTCCTTATGGAGCAACATGGATTTCGGGAGGGTAGTAACTGAGCATTGTAAACACTGCTCAGAAGTCTAAGGAGAAGCTCCACAATTGATCACTGGATAACATGGATGTTGTTTGGGGCTCAATTCTCTCACCTCAAAATTTATATGTTGGTTGTTGATTTGGATTTGTGCTTGTAATCCCAGCACCCCACAGGCTAAAGGGAGAGGATTGTCAAGAGTTCAAGCCTATCCTGAGCTCTGTAGTGAGTTTCAGGCTAGCCTGAGCTACTGAGTGAAACTCTGTCCAGTGAAAGGGGCAGGAGGTGGAGAAGAGGAAGAAGAGGGATGGAAAGGAAGAAAATTTATGTTCACCAGTGAATCCCCAGATCTTCATAAAATCATCATATTTGAAGATAGGGTTTGCTTTGCTTTATTTTGTATTGTATATTTTGTTATTTTAAGAAAGGATCTCACTGTGTGGCTTTGGCTGGCCTTGAACTTGAAGGAATAGGAATATTTTTCTACCCCCAAGTGCTGGATTACAGTCATACATTACTGTTTTGCAATAGGATCTTTGAAGATTAACTCAAAATGAAATCTTTGTAGTGGTCCTTAATCTACCATGACTGGTGTATTTACAAAACGACATGTAGACAGACATCTGACACATGCACAAAGAGATGGTCATGTGAACATACTTGGCTGTTTTGTTTTGAGAACAGGGTCATATGCAGTCCAGACTGGACTCCAACATTCCTATATTGTTAATGATGATCTTGAGTTTCTGATCCTTTGACCTCTACCTCCTCACGTGCTGGGGTTATAAGTGCATACCACCAGACCTGGTTTATGCAGAACTGGGGATTGAAACTAGAGTTTTGTGTCTGTCAGGTAAACATTCTATCAACTCAGTGATACCCCTAGGTCTCTATTGTCATGTTTCTCTCTCTCTCTCTCTGTCTCTCTGTCTCTCTGTCTCTCTGTCTCTCTCTCTGTCTCTCTCTCTCTCTCTCTCTGTCTCTATGTCTGTCTGTCTCTTTCTTTCTTTGTTTTTTAATGACTTAATGACATGATTACTTACAGGGGCATGACTGGGAGATTATTAACTGGAGCATGGGCAATTTACTAGTAGTTCCACCACTAAATGCCTTCCCCTCCTCCCAGCAACTATTAACTAGCAGCAGCTCTTCACAGGGCCCATGAGTCCTCTCCTCCACTTCTTGACTGACATCTTGATGGTAGACATCGATCTAATGCTGTGAGAAAAATTAGCTTTGCTTTTATAGGCCACCCAGTCCATGGTATCATGTTATGACATCCTCAACAAGGTAGCATAGAGGTGTGGAAGGTGATATGGACATAACTGCTAGACCTAAGTGTTCAAGTGCTTAAGACTGAGATTAAAGAGGCACATTAGCAGTTAGCGTGCTATAGTGGGAAGAAGGGAGGACAAAACACTTAGTTCCTGATGCAGGTAGCCTGCTTGACTTGAGATCGAGTCCTCAGTTAAATACAAAGCAAGACCTTCAACTAAGCAGGGAAGGTAGACAAGGAATTTCAGATTTAATGGGAAAGGAATGTTTTAAATGGTCTTGTGATAGGTGAGTGCTGTTTTCTTTTAAATACCTTTTGAAATCACCTCTGAGCAGGTATGATATCACATCCTAGGACTTGGGAGCCACAGGCAGCATTATTACTGAGAATGTGAAGCCAACCTGGTCTGCAAAGAAAGTTGCTATGGATACATAGGAATCCTCTGTCTGACAACAACTAAACAAACAAGATAAACATAAAGAAGGGAAAATCTCTTCTTCTAATGTCATTTTTAAAGTTGTTTTTTTTTCAACGTAATATTTTTATTGATTATTTGGAAATTTCACATCATACACCCTGATAACACTCACTTCCCAGCCCCTCCAGGTCCATCCCACCACGCTGGGGAGGTGGAGGAGGAGGATGGGAGGTGGAGGAGGAGGAGGATGGGAGGTGGAGGAGGAGGAAGATGGGAGGTGGAGGAGGAGGAGAATACTAAAATACCAAGTCCAATTTGTGTTGCCCATATACTCACTGGGACATGGCCACACTTCCAGTGACCAGCTTTTTAAAAGAAAGCTGGGTCTTTTCCTACCTGTACCCTCACCAGAAGCTGTCATTTGGGAAGACCTATACTTGAGCATCCCTATCACAAGCTTGAAGAGTTCTCATCAATGGCTTCCTGTCTAGGCTGTTTCCTCTTAGCAGGGAGTGGAGGAGAGAGGTTGTCACAGAAGCCTTCTATGTCTCTCATTCTCAACTGTGAATCTACAGTGATCCATACCACTGGCAGGGGGGAGCTTCCTTGTCCTTTACAAGCAGCAGCAGCATGGATCATTGAATTCCACATAGTTCCTGAGGGCACAGACATCTACTTGGCCTTTGGTGTCAGAAGGGATAAAGGACTGGGAATGGTCTCTGGTGGAAGTACAGACCACGGACATAAACATGGCCCTTGACTGTAGCCTGGACCACAGACACCATCATGACCCTCAGCAGCCACACAGGGAATCTCTCCTGAATCGGGTTAGTGCCCAGATGAAGGAGGCTCAAGAGAGATCTTTGTCTCTTTCCACCATATAATGACAGCAAAAGACACTATCTGTGACTCAGAGAGAAGACTATCAATATACACCAAATATATTAGCAACTTGGCATCAGAATTCCCAGCCTCGAGGGCTGTAAGAAATTGCTGTTGTTTATGAGCCATCAAAGGTATATAAGTAAGTGAACCCGAGTATGAAGGTTGCTGGGCAGCCTAGTTAAAGCTTGGCTAGTGAAAAGTCGAGGTTAGCCAGGCTTGGGTTCTTATAGGATAGAAAAAATAAAATTTGATGGTTCATTTTCAAAATTGCCTCCAGCCAGTTTAGATACACAAAAAGCATTAGACTCCTGATGATGCTTTCTCGTTTAGCTAGCCCCACCTTCAAGACTATGTTAAACCAATTTTTCACACAAACTAGAAATTTGGAGTAGAAAATTGCTAACATCTAAGAATGTCTGCAACCCCATGAGCCTGAAAAGTTTTAACATAAAAACAATGTAAAATGCAGAGATGAATTCATGCACACAGAGAGGAACCATGTGTGGTTTTATTGAGAAACAGATAGATGTAAGCAACAGAGAGAAAGGTAACACCTAGATGATGTGGAAGGTTTTACCCTCCTAGTTATTTAGTGAGCGGAAAGGGAAGAATAGCCAAGCTCTAAGGTTGATAAGCTGTTCTCTGCACTCACTTATAATACTTGCCTGTCATTCTAGGCTGATGCCTGGCTTGTAAAGTCATAAAATAATAAACTCTCACTTTTGCTACTCTGAGTCTCCAGTACTTGTATTATGAAGTGAGGCATTGTTTCTCACAAAAGATGAATGAGATGGAAGGAAGCAGAGCAAAGATGTGAATGAATTTGTGAAGAAATAATTATACTGGTGAACTGTAGAGTCTCAGCTGGGTAGGAATTCGAGTGGTTACCTGATAATATAAATGCAAGGATAAAGCCAGTTTGGAGACCCATTCCTGCAATCCCAGAACACAGTAGAGGCAGGAGTAGAGTTCTGGGACAGCCTAAGTAATATAACCCTCATTTGAAAACCAAGATATACTGATTGGTGCAATGTTTAGTGGGTATAGGCATTTGTTGCCATGCCCACTGACCTGAGTTCAATCCCTAGACCCCACAAAGTAGAAGGAGAGAACTCAGTCCTGTAAGTTGTCCTCTGACCACTACAGGTGTGTCTTGGCATGAACTCCCCCATGCATATTGTGGACTCACACAGCAGATAAATGTAAAGAAAATTAAAGGGATCCATACAAAAGCACCCTGTGTCTTATAGAAGAGATGATGTGTATTTAATGACATTTGTTATTTAGAATGGCCTCAGTGAAAAAAGGCTAGTGCTTGTGAATGAATACAAATAATCATATGCATGGTACATTAATTCAATATTATACATATGAAATTAAGATAAGTAAGAGTGTTCAGCAATAGATGCTTTTCCCCAAGCACATTTCAGTGTATGTATATGTGGATGTATGTTGTTGGAAAGGGAACATTCAACATGCTAAATATTTTTCACAAGCATATTTCATATGATTTTACATATATATATATATGTGTGTGTGTGTGTGTGTGTGTGTGTGTGTCATATATGCTATACTGCAATTGCACTTTGGGGATGTTTTTGAGGCAAGGTATTGCTATGTAAGCCTGGCTCTCTTGAGACTCACTGTGTAGCCAGTTCTAAACCTGCAGCAATCTTTTTTGCCTTTGTCTCCCAAGTGCTGGGTCATAGATAGCAGGATCCCTGCAAGTAATAGAAAATTCCAGGCCAGCTTGAAAAAACTTTGTCTCAGAAAAAAATGGTGCCCTACATTATACTTTCAAACAGTTAGATTGAAAAATAGAATATGATGTTTAAATGTAAATGGGACCAATAAAATCCACTGGGAAAAAATGAAATGTCAAGTGAATGGCTTCTACATTTGCCTAGTTTGAGCTTTCTCCTTTGTGATCGCATAACAATGCCAAAGATATCAGTAATGTCAATGATGAAATCGATCATGCTATTTCTCTTTCTCTGTAGCTTTCTACAGGGACTTTTCCACTGATCAGTGGTTGATAATAATAAATGTGCTGTATGGTCCCATGGTTCTCTTGGCTTACATTTCCAGTAAGAGTGCAGTTAGGTGGCCTTTTTCAATGTGTTGTACAGACTCAGTGCCTTACCAATGCCTTTGAGAACATTGAGCCATATGGAACTTTTTAAATGTGAGTCAAGGTCTCAAACTGTAGCTCAAGGTGACCTGGAACTTACTATGGAGCTGATGACAGCCTCGTATTTATGGAAATTCTCCTGCCTCAGCCTTCTGAGTGTTGGGATTATATGCATGAGCCACAGTATTCAGCTCCACATACACCCTTGGTAAAAGCCTTTCTCTAGTCAGGGCTGGAGAGATGGCTCAGAATTTAAGGATGCTTGAGGATCTGCACAGGCCCTGATTTTGAGTCCCAGACTCCATGTTGAGAAGCTCAAAAAATGCCTGTAATACTAGCTTCTGAGGGATCTGGTTTAAGTGAAACCCATAGACACACAGACAGACAGACAGACAGACAGACAACAGTCTCTATCCTCTCTCTTTCTCTCTCTCTCACTTTACCTCTAATAAATAAATATTTTTCTTGTACATTCTTTTTTTTTAAAAAAAAAGATCTATTTATTTATTTATTTATTTATTATATGTAATTACACTATAGCTGTGTTCAGACAACCCAGAAGAGGGCATCAGATTTCATTACGGATGGTTGTGAGCCACCATGTGGTTGCTGGGATTTGAACTCAGGACCTTTGGAAGGGCAGTCAGTGCTCTTAACCACTGAGCCATCTCTCCGGCCCCTAATATTTTTCTTTTAATTTTTGAGACAGAGACATAGCTTTAGCTGACCTAGAACTAGACCAGGCTGACGTCAAACTCACAGAGATCCACTTTCCTCTGACTCCCAAATTCTGGAATTAGATGTGTTCACCTTCATGCATGCCCATAATAAAGCTTTAAAAAAAAAGCTTTTCTAAAATTTCCAGGCCACTGTATATGAAATTTCCATCCTATGTGATGTTCCCTCTTTGTGGGCAGTCTGCATCCTAACCTGCCATGTATAGTGTGGAACAGAGGGGTGGCCACAAAACTATCCAGCTTTGCTGATTTGCACACGAGGTTTTAGGCCCTTCACTTTTCTTTCCTTTCCCAATTTTGGTTGCTGTATTGGTTCTGGCAAAATCTACGAAGTAGAGAGTTGAAAGCAATTTCTGATATGAGAAGAGGGGCTAGATTGTTAGCGAACTATTTCCAGAACTATATGTGGTATGCACTCCCCCACAGGACCCTGCTCACCCATAATAGCAGGATGAATGGTTTGATTAGAGATAGGTATGAGGGTTTCTTTCACGTTACCCTTTGTGATCATTAGCTTTACCTGTCAACCTGACACGATCTAGAATCACCTGGGAAGAGAATGTTTGTGGAATGGCCTGCACTGGTGTGGCCTGTGACTACGTCTGTGGGAATTACTTTGAGTGACTTAATTGATGTGGGGGAGCTCCACCATGAATGTGGGCAACACCTTCTGGGTGAAGCACACACGAAAGTGCAGGGAGGAAGGCAAGTGTTTTGCTGGTGTTCACTGTTGCTGAGGAGTTCCTCAGCTCTGTGGCTGCATCTTCCAAATCCTTACTTGATTCACAAGCAGCTTCTTTGGGCTGCCTGTGTGGACTGAAGACCCTCATGATTCCTTGCTTGTTTTTTGGAACCAGCTACTTCAGGCTTCCAATGTGGGATTGAAGATCCACACTTTTTGATGAACCCTCTAGGCTTTCCTTGTCAGGAAGACCCTTGGAACTATAGAGATATCCAGTCTCTTATTTATTATTATAACTAAGTACACTATAGCTGTCTTCGGACACACCAGAAGAGGGCATCAGATCTCATTACAGGTGGTTGTGAGCCACCATGTGGTTGCTGGGAATTGAACTCAGGACCTCTGAAAGAGGAGTTGGTGCTCTTTACCTCTGAGCCATCTCACCAGCCCGAGACATCCAGTCTCATGGACTGAGAAACTACTGGGTTCTTTGGCTCTCTGATATGAAAAAGTCACTGCTCGACTACAAAATCATACTGCGTACTCCAATTAATGCTCATTTAAAATTTATTTATTTTATTTTCTTCAGATTATAGTATAGTTACATCATTTCCCCCTCCAAACCCTCCCATACACCCCTCTTTGCTCTCTTTGAAATTCATGGCCTCCTTTTTCTTTTTTTTAATTTTTTATTAATCATTTTATTTCCTTACATTTCAAATGATATCCCCCTTCCTGGTTACCCTTCCACAAACTCCCCATGCCATCCTCCCTCTCCCCACTCTCCTTTGCGTCTATGAGGGTGCTCCTCCACCCACTCCCCCACTCCCATCACACGGGTCTAATATCCCGCTAAGCTGGGGCATCAAACCTCCACAGGACCAAGGGCCTCCCTCCCCTCCCATTGATGACTGATGTTAGATAAGGCCATCCTCTCATGGCCTCCTTTTTCATTGTTATTGGTGTGTGTATGTGTGTGTGTGTGTGTGTGTGTGTGTGTGTGTGTGTGTGTGTGTGTATGAATGAATACATATACACGTATGTATCTACATATACATGTATATGTCTGAACATATAAATACAACTGGCTATTTTGTATGTTACTTGTATGTATATTTTCCAAGTTGACCATTTGTTATTGGATAAGCAGGTGTGCTCTTCTCTGGGAAAGACTATTTCTCCTGTCCTCATCATTCCTTAACTGCCTGTAGTTTTTTGTTTTTTTGTTTTTTCTTTTTTTAGGGTTGAGACATTGTGGGCTTTCCCCTGTCCATATTAGCATGTCTATTGGTGTTGTCCTTGTTTCTGCTTATGTTTATCATTGAGACTTAATGGATGTAGCTTCTAACATTACTAGAGGACACAAACCCTCACAGCAAACCCCCTCTGGCTCTTTACAATCCCCCTGTTTTCTTTTCTGCAATGATCCCTGAGCATTAGGTGCAGAGGTTGTCTTGTAGCCACATCTGTTGGGAGTGGGATCTACAACTCTGTATTTCATTGGCCATGATTTTCTGTAATTGTCTCTGTTACAAAGAGCAATTTCTTTGATGAGAGACGAGGACTACTCTTACCTGTGGATATAACGAGAGGTGGAAGAACACTGAAGACACCATGCACTTCAGACATAGAACCCAGAGGCCCCTGAGCTGAAACACTTTTGAAGGTCTCATCCTTGAGGACTAGCTTTCATGGTACCAAAAGGTACTGTGTAAGCTTTTAAAGGAGGGAAGCATTCTACAATCCTACTCAGCCATGATATCTATGAGCTACAACAATGACCTGTAACATGGTACAGTAACCTGAAAGGTACAGCAGTGGCATGCACAACTTGACAGGAACCAACAGCTCTCTAATTGGACTTAAGACCCACCCAACAAGAGGCAAATCATGCCTAGTACTGGAAACCTAACCAGGTATCCAAGGGTAATAATGATGTCATAGATCTTAGAGAAGAATCTAGAACTACCACTTTATTAAACCAGCAGAATTCCTAACTAAATTCCCTCATAACATACATTCATTCCATAGGTTGCATTCCTGCACAGAACCCCCACTAATATACCCTGGTAGAGGGAAAGGCATCATCTTTCCATGGGGATGCAGAGGCATAATCTATGTCTCTGTATGGTTTGTCAGTGGCACAGTATTTAAAGATTTTTATGAGCATGTATTAATTATATAATAATGAATTTCATTGTGACATTTACATACTTAAACTGTGCTGGCTACTTTTTGTCAACTAGACACAAATTAGAGTCATTTGGAGGAGGGACCTCAGTTGAAGAAATGCCTCCGATCAGATGGGCCTGTAGTCACGCCTGGGCAACATTTTCTTGATCATTGACTGATGTGGAAGGAACCAGCTCACTACAGGTAAAGCTCCCTCTGGGCAGATGGGGCCTGAGGGGCAGTAAAAAGCTAGCTCTGAACATAAACTTGACAGTAAAGCAATAAGCAGTACCCCTCCATGGCCTCTGCTTCAGTTCTTGCCTCTAGGCCCCCATCTTGAAGTCTTGTTCCAACTTCTCTTCATGATGGGCTACAGCTGTAAACTGAAATAAGCCTTTCCTTCCCATATGGCTTTGGTTTTGGTCAGTGTTTTGTCACAGCATCAATAAAACAAACTAGGACATGTCCAGAATGTGTTTTCATCATATTCACTCCCATAGTACCTTCTCTCGTCCCCCTCTCACTCTTGCTAATCCTCCTCCACACTAGTCCCCCTCCCTCTGATTCTACTTCCCTGTCTTTCTCTCTGTGTGTGGGTCACCCAGTGAATTTTATTAGCATCGCTTACAGGATCATTACTGGAGCATGAGTACTTTACCAGTGGCCATAGCACTGAAGACAATGTCTCTTTCTCCCCCTAGCAACCATGAAGTGCCTATAGATCCTGTGGGAGGGGTAGGGCCTCATGAGTCCCTCTATCTCCTCTAGGATGCGCCCAATGTGGTGCAGATAATCCTAGCTGCTGTGGGCGCAAGAGTGGAACAACTATGTTCTGCCCAGAAGACAGTATCCCACAGTATCTGACCCCTTCCTCCAGCTCTTACATTCTTCCTGCCCACTCTTCTGTGGTGTTTCTTAAACCTTGAAGGCAGTAGTAATTTTTGATTATTTTAACTGTGTGTGTGTGTGTGTGTGTGTGTGTGTGTGTGTGTGTGTGTGTGT
>JADRCD010119833.1:0-15577 GCA_019843815.1 Montemys delectorum
GAGAGAGAGAGAGAGAGAGAGAGAGAGAGAGAGAGAGAGAGAGAGAGAGACAGGGTATCATGTAGCTCATGCTGGCCTACACCTTATAATGTAGCAGAGATGATATTAAACTTATGATCCTCTTGTCTCCTCTACCCTATTGTAAGCACTAGAATTTCAAGTATGAACCACCTATCAAACTACCACCTGTGTAATATCTTAGCTAATTTAATAATAATGTAATCTACGTGTTTGGGTGGTTGATTTACTTTTGTTAAGGTTTTGGTTTGGGGTTTTTAAAGCTATTTTTATGTTTTAAATTTATTTATTTTTGTTATGTGCATTCTGGGGAAAGTCAGGAAACACAGTGATTTGGGGTATTAAAATTAGTTAATCTCCAAAAAGTGATTTCTAGTTCTTGGATGGGAGCATCCAGATAGTGGTTCTCAGCACTTTAGAAAGTTTTCTCCTATTAAGTAATAAAGTGACTCAACTGTGGCTAACTTTTGTAACAGGAGAACCAGGTAAAATCTGCCTAGCCTGAGGAAGGCTTGAAGCTATTGCTATATTTTTGAGAGAAGATATAGGCTTCTTATGTGAAGCCACCATTCACCTGGTGCCTAACCTCAAGGAGATGCCTACAACTTTGACAACTCCGTCTTCTTCCTGCACACTCGGCAGCCACTCCTATCAATCCTACCTCCAAAATGCCGTCCTAGTCACTAGAGATCCAGTTCATCATTCTGTCTCCTTAAATTGTAACTTACTAATTACTGTGTAGCAAAGCAGGCTGACGTGTAAACAACCAGTGTTCAGACTTATACCCCTGCCTCTTTTGACAGACAATAAAGATAATAATTGCACATACATAGGGGATTCAATAAGATTCCTTTATGTATGCATTATGAAAGAATCAAACCACACCTTTGAAAATCCAAGTTCTAGCTGGATTAAATACTGTGAATATTTCCGAGACAAGTAAAGTGAGTAGCAGTAACTGAGGCTTTGTGTAGCTTGTGTATAACTTGTGTAGAGGTATTTGAGGTTTTATATGCACATACATATATACTTTCATATATTACATATAATATATATATCATATATTACATTTTAATATATTTTAATTAACTAATATTTTATTAACATTTATATTATTTTTGACCATTTAATATTCAATGAATAATTAAATAATCAAGAAACATGGATTTACTAAAATATATTAAATAGATGATTATATAATATGTAATTATTATATGTATGATATAGAAAATCTATTCTTACTCTCCCAGAGTCTCTTGCAACTATTTCAAATTGCTTTATAAAATACATTTCATTGCACTTGCTCTGACACTGTTTGTCTTTAGATTTAATTGAAAAAGAATAAAAGAATTAAACAATAAAGAATTAAAGGCATTCATGAAATGTAATAATAGTATTAAATTCCAGTAATTATATAATGTTCTGTTTCTACTTTCTCTTCATATACTGGTTTTATTCTACAGAATGTTGTGTATTTATATTTCCTTTAAGATGCCAACTATGTTAGGTACTGTCATCATCACTTTGACAAACTACTTGACAAGAACAACTCAAGGAAGAAAGTTGATTTAGTTCACTGTTTGAGGGCCCAGCCTGTTCCTCTGAAGAAAGTATCGTGGTGGGAGCATGAGGATGCTGGTAACATTGTATCCATAGTCAGAGGATGACTAAGAGAGAGAGATGCTTAGTACTCTTTCTCCTTTGTATGTAGCTGAAAACCCCAGTCTATTGGACGCAACTGCCCATATTCATGGGTTTTTTGTTTGTTTGTTTGTTTGTTTTTTGTTGTTTTGTCTTTCTTTTTATTTGTTTCTTCTTAGTTAAATTTCGCTGATGAAAACTCTACAGTTGTGTCCCAAACTGTCTTTCATAAACTACTGAAAATCCACTAAAGTTGAAAATGAAAGTTACCCGTCATACCAGCTAATGACACCATAGCCCTCAGCGAAGAAAGAAATCTCTTTGTTTTTTATGTGTGTGTGTGTGATAATTTAAAAAAAATTTTAATTTAAATATATTTTGATCATTTAAAATCTATAAGTTATTAGAAAATGCCAGAAAGTAGAACAGAGACATACAGGTCTTTTTTGGTGTCATCATGCCTGGGAAAAATGGGGGGAATATCTCATTTTATAAGAATTTTTCTACAGATAATTAAGACTGTTCTTATTTAGATATTTTCTTTAGCTATATTTCATTCTTCTTGTTGATGTGTTTTATAGACATGAGTGGAAATGATATCCCATATACGTCAAATAGAAAAAAAACCGAGAATGTTGGCTACCATGAGTTACAAATACAACTGCAGGCTCTATGTACAGCTATTTCATGAAATCTGAACTTCATCATCTCTGGGAAGGGCACAAGAAGAATAGTGACATGGGTCATGAATAACATCCTGTTTGAATGAAGTAAATCTGATCTTAACAAGTCTTGAGAAGACATAGAAATGTCTTAGATATGAATATCTTGGGGGAAACAAAGAATAACATTTGGAAAAAAATCTCAGATAATAAACTCATAAAAATGACTTATGTTATATGTGCTTCATTCTGTAATTGCTCTATTCCATTCTTTTTTATTAGATATTTTCTTTATTTACATGTCAAATGATATCTCCTTTCCCAGTTTCCCCTCTGAAAAAAAGAAAAAGAAAAGAAAAAAAAGAATAAAATAATAATAATAATAATAAAAAACCCTGTTCCCTCCCCCCTCCCCCTGCTCACCAACCAACCCTCTCCAGCTTCCTGGCCCTGGCATTCCCCTGCACTGGGGCATAGAATCTTCACAGGACAAAGAGCCTATCCTCCCGTTGATGACTGACTAGGCCATCCTGTGCTATATATATGCTGCTGGACCCATGTGTCCCACCTTGTGTTTGGTTGGTGGTTTAGTCCCTGGTAGCTCTGAGAGTACTAGTTAGTTCATATTGTTGTTCATCCTAAGGGGCTACAAACCCTTCAGCTCCTTGGGTCCTTTCTCTAACTCCTTCATTGGGGATCCTATGCTCAGTCCACTGGATGGTTGTGAACATCCACTTCTGTATTAGTAGGGCACTGGCAGAGCCTCTCATGAGACAGCTATCTCAGGCTCCTGTCAGTCAGCACATGCTGGCATCCACAATAGTGTCTGGGTTTGGTGATTGAAAATGGGAAGGATTCCCAGGTGGAGCCCTCTCTGGATTGTCCTTCCTTCAGTCTCTGCTCCATAGTTTGTCTCTGCAACTCCTTCCATAGCTATTTTGATTCCACTTTTAAGAAGAAACGAAGGATCCACACTTTGGTCTTTCTTCTTCTTGAGTTTCTTGTGGTTTGTGTATGGTATTTTGGGTATTCTGAGATTCTGGGCTAATATCCACTTATCAGAGAATGCATACCATGTGTGTTTTTTTTTGACTGAGTTACCTCATTCAGGATGATATTCTCCAGGTCCATCCATTTCCCTAAGAATTTCATAAAATCATTGTTTTTAATAGTTGAGTAGTACTCCATTGTGTAGATGTACCACAATTTCTGTATCCATTCCTCTGTTGATGGACATCTGGGTTGTTTCCAGTTTCTAGCTATTATAAATAAGACTGCTATGAACATAGTGGAGCATGTGTCCTTATTACATGTTGGAACATCTTCTGAGTATATGCCCAGGAGTGGTATAGCTGGGACCTCTGGTAGTACTATGTCCAATTTCCAGAGGAAATGCCAAACTGGTTTCCAGAGTGGTTGTACCAGCTTGCAATTCAACCAGCAATGAAGGAGTGTTCCTCTTTCTCCACAACCTCTCCAGCATCTGCTGTCACCTGAGTTTTTTATCCTAGTCATTCTGACTGGTGTGAGGTGGGAATCTCAGGGTTGTTTTGATTTGCATTTCCCTGATGACTAAGGATGTTGAACATTTCTTTAGGTGCTTCTCAACCATTTCGTATTCATCAGTTGAGAATTCTTTGTTTAGCTCTGTACCCCATTTTTTAATCGGGTTATTTGTTTCTCTAGAGTCTAACTTCTTGAGTTATTTGTATATATTAGATATTAGCCCTCTATCAGATACAGGATTGGTAAAGATCTTTTCCCAATTTGTTGGTTGTTATTTTGTCCTATTGGCAGTGTCTTTTGACTTACAGAAGCTTTACAATTTTATGAGGTTCCATTTGTCAATTCTTGATCTTAGAGCATAAGCTATTGGTGTTCTGTTCAGGAAATTTTCCCCTGTGCCTATGTGCTCGAGATTCTCCCCCACTTTCTTTTCTATTAGTTTCAGTGTATCTGGTTTTATGTGGAGGTCCCTGATCCACTTGAACTTGAGCTTTGTACAGGAGATAGGAATGGATTAATTTGCATTCTTCTACATGCTAACTGCGAGTTGAGCCAGCACCATTTGTTGAAAATGTTGTCTATTTTTCTACTGGATGGTTTTGGCTCCTTTATCAAAGATCAAGAGACCATAGATTTGTGGGTTCATTTCTGGATCTTCAATTCTATTCCATTGATCTACCTGCCTGTCACTGCACCAATGCCATGCAGTTTTTTTCACAATTGCTCTATAGTACTTTTGAGAATAGTTTTGGCTATCCTGGCTTTTTGGTATTCCAGATGAATTTGAAAGTTGCTCTTTCTAAATCTGTGAAGAATTGAGTTGGAATATTCATGGGGACTGCATTTAATCTGTAGATTTCTTTCAGCAAGACGAACATTTTTACTGTATTAATCTTGCCAATCCACGAGCATGGGATATCTTTCCATCTTCTGAGATCTTCTTCAATTACCTTCTTCAGAGACTTGAAGTTCTTGTCATACAGATCTTTTACTTGCTTAGTTAGAGTCACACCAAGGTATTTTATATTATTTGTGACTATTGTGAAAGGTGTTGTTTCCCTAATTTCTTTCTCAGCCTGTTTATCCTTTGTGTAGAGGAAGGCCACTGATTTGTTTGACTTAATTTTATATCCAGCTGCTTTACTGAAGTTGTTTATCAGGTTTAGGAGCTCTATGGTGGAATTTTTGGGGATCACTTAAGTATACTATCATATCATCAGCAAATAATTTTACTTTTTCCCTTCAAATTCTTATCCCTTTGATCTCCTTTTGTTGCTCTGGCTAGGATTTCAAGTACAATATTGAATAGGTAGGGAGAGAGTGGGCAGCCTTGCCTAGGCCCTGATTTTAGTGGGATTGCTTCAAGTTTCTCTCCATTTAGTTTGATGTTCACTACTGGTTTGCTGTATATTGCTTTTACTATGTTTAAGTACCCTTTAATTCCTGATCTTTCTAAGATTTTTATCATGAATGGATGCTGGATTTTGTCATTTGCTTTCTAAGCCTCTAATGAGATGATCACATGGTTTTCTTTGAATTTGTTTATGTAGTGAATTACGTTGAAAAATTTCCGAATATTGAACCATCTCTGAATTCCTGGGATGAAATGTATTTGATCATGATGGGTGATTGTTTTGATGTATTCTTGGTTGGATTCTGTTTGCAAGAATTTTATTGAGTATTTTTGCATTGATATTCATAAGGGAAATTGGTCTAAAGTTTTCTTTGTTTGGTCTTTGTGTGATTTAGGTATCAGAGTAATTGTGGCTTCATAGAACAAATTGGGCAGAGTACCTTCTGTTTCTATTTTGTGGAATAGTTTGAGGAGTTTTAGTATTAGGTCTTCTTTAAAGGTCTGATAAAACTCTGCACTAAACCCATCTGATCCTGGCCTTTTTTTGGTTGAGAGACTATTAATGATTGTCTCCATTTCATTAGCAGATATGGGACTGTTTAGATCGTTGATCTGACCTTGCTTTATCTTTGGTACCTGGTATCTGTCTAGAAAATTGTCCATTTCATCCAGATTTTCCAGTTTTGTTGAGTATAGGCTTTTGTAGTAGGATCTCATGATTTTTTGGGTTTTCACAGTGTCTGTTGTTATGTCTCCCTTTTCATTTCTGATTTTGTTAATTAGGATACTGTCTCTGTGCCCTCTAGCTAGTCTGGCTAAGGGTTTATATATTTTGTTGATTTTCTCAAAGCACCAGCTCTTGGTTTGGTTGATTCTTTCTATAGTGCTTTTTGTTTCCATTTGGTTATTTTCAGCCCTGAGTTTGATTATTTCCTGCTGTCAACTTCTCTTGGGTGAATTTGTTTCTTTTTGTTCTAGAGCTTTCTGATGTGCTGTCAAATTACTGGTGTATGTTCTCTCCAGTTTCTTTGTGGAGGCACTTAAAACTATAGTTTTCCTCTAAGGACTGCTTTCATTGTGTCCCATAAGTTTGGGTGTGTTCATTTTCATTAAATTCTAGAAAGTCTTTAATTTCTTTCTTTATTTCTTCCCTGACCAAGTTATCATTGAGTAGAGTGTTGTTAAGCTTCCACGTGTATGTGGGCATTTTATTGTTTATGTTGTTACTGAGGAGCAGCCTTAGTCCATGGTGATCTGACAGGATGCAAGGAATTATTTAAATCTTCTTGTATCTGATTTGTGACCAATTATATGATCAATTTTGGAGATCATATAATTAGTACCATGAAGTACTAAGAAGAAGGTATATCCTCTTGTTTTAGGATAAAAAGTTCTATAGATATCTGTTAAATCCACCTGTTTCATTACTTTTGTTAGTCTCATTGTGTCTTTGTCTAGTTTCTGTTTCCACGATCTGACCACTGCAGAGAGTTGGGTGTTGAAATCTCCCGCAATTATTGTGTGTAGGACAATGTGTGCTTTGAGCTTTAGTAATGTTTCCTTTGTGGATGTAGATACCCTTGCATTTGGAGCATAGAGGTTCACGACTGAGAGTGCATCTTGGTAGAACATACCTTTGATGAGTATGAAGTGTCCCTCCTTATCTTTTTTGATCACTTTAGGGTAAAAGTCGATTTTATTCTAACTCCAACTTGTTTCTTGGGACCATTTGCATGGAAAATTGTCTTCCAGACTTTTATTCTGAAGTAGTATTTGTTTTTGTTACTGGGTTTGTGGGTTTCCTGTATGCAACAAAGTGTTGGGTCTTGTTTACATACCCAGTCTGATAGTCTATGTCTTTTTATTGGGGAATTGAGTACACTAATATTAATAGATATTAAGTAAAGGTAATTGTTGCTTCATGTTATTTTTGTTGTTACAGTTGGAATTGTGTTCATGTGGCTGTCTTCTTTTAGTTTTGTTGGAAGATTACTTTTTTGCTTTTTCTAGGATGTAGTTTCCCTCCTTGCGTTGAAGTTTTCCATTTATTACCCTGTGAAGGGTGGATTTGTGCAAATATATTGTGTAAATTTGGTTTTCTCATGGAATACTTTGGTTTCTCCATCTATGGTAATTGAGAGTTTTGCTAGATATTGTAGCCTTGGCTGGCAGTTGTATTCTCTTAGGGTCTGTATGACATCGACCTAGGATCTTCTGGCTTTCATAGTCTCTGGAGAGAAGTCTGTTGTAATTCTGATATGTCTGCCTTTATATGTTACTTGACCTTTTTCCTTCACTGCTTTAAATATTCTTTATTTGTTTTGTGCATTTGGTGTTTTGACTATTATGTGGCAGGAGGAATTTCTTTTCTGGTCGAATCTATTTGGAGTTCTATAGGCTTCTTGTATGTTCATGGGCATCTCTTTCTTTAGGTTAGGGAAGTTTTCTTCTATAATTTTGTTGACGTTTTACTGGCCCTTTAAGTTGGAGGTCTTCACTCTCTTCTATATCTATTATCCTTAGGTTTGGCCATCTCATTGTGTCCTGGATTTCCTGGATGTTTTGGGTTAGAAACTTTTTGCATTTTGTGTTTTCTTTGACTGTTGTGTCAATGTTTTCTATGCTATCTTCTGCACCTGAGATCCTCTCTTCTATCTCTTGTATTCTGTTGGTAATGCTTGCATCTATGGTTTCTGACTTCTTTCCTAGGATTTCTATCTCCATAATTTTCTCTCTTTGTGATTTCTTAACCATTTCTACTTCCATTTTTAGGTCCTGGATGGTTTTGTTCAATTCCTTCATCTCTTTGGTTGTACTTTCCTGTAATTCTTTAAGGGATTTTTGTGTTTCCTCTTTAAGGGCTTGAACTTGTTTACCTGTGTTCTCCTGTATTTCTTTAAGGGAGTTATTCATATCCTTCTTAAATTTCTCTATTACCATCATGAGATATGATTTTAGATCCAAATCTTGCTTTTCTAGTGTTTTGGGACATCCAGGACTTGCTCTGGTGGGAGAATTAGGTTCTGATAAAGCCAAGTAGCCTTGGTTTCTGTTGGTAAGATTCTTGCATTTGCCTTTTGCCATTTGTTCATCTCTGGTGTTAGATGTTCTTGCTGTCTCTGACTGGAGCTTGTTCGTCTTGTGGGTTTGTAAGCCTGTGTCAGCACTTCTGGGAGATGAGCTCTCCTCTGGTAAGACTCTGTGCAGAAGGCTGTGGATCAGCTGTCCTTCCTGAGTCCTGGGGTCAGAGCTCTCCCTGAAGTCAATCTCTCTGCTTGTGGGAAAGGTGAACAGAGTGCTGTGGATCTGCCTTCACTCCTAGTTGTAGATGGAGGTATAAAGGATACTATCCCAACTTCCCTGCCTTCTGCTGCCTGTGCTTCCTGGCTGGACCTGCCTTAGAAAGTCACTGGAGAGAAAATGGCAATCTCATCTGAGTTCCTGGGTCAGAGCACTCTCTGGAGACATGCTCTTTGATTGCGGGAAAGATGCACAACTCTATTCCATTCTTTATACTATATTATTTTGTAGTGTTAGTGAAAGACTATGTGTGTATATTATGTTGTATGTTTATATACTACTTATGCCCACATACATAATTTACATTATAAAGTACAAGTAAAAATATATCATACTACAGATGCGGACATTTGTCACCATAGGTCTGAAAATCATGGGCACTGTTTTACTTAAATATTTAAAAGCTATCCTTGGCTGCTCTATGAGCAATAAACTAATAGCCATACTTAAGTGACTTTAAAATATTAGCACTGATTCTATAAACATTTGGCATCTGTGTGGAGTGCAACAAATATACAGAATTAATAAATAGCGTTGGAAATTAGAATTTTCAGCTTTGTGACACTGTTCTCGATTAAGGAAATATATCACCTTTAAATTATGAGACTTTTCTCTTTTGAGTGTGACAGAAATTATTCTAGAAAATGAAGCTATGCGTAGCATAATGATCAAAGCATACCTGTGTACAATTATTTAAATAACAAACTGTTTAAACAATTGCATAATTACATAGGATTTAGAAAATAAAATACACAAAATACCCTGGTTTCCTTTGTTCATCTTAATCTATAAAGGTGTTATACTTAATTTCACTAGAAATATCTTTCTTTTCATTCTCTACAATTAAATTGCATGGCAGAGACTTAATAAAATGCAATGTTGTAATTGTTGAGCATCAGCTTAACTGGATATAGAATCACCTGACAAACATTTGACTAGGCATGTCCATGAATGGTCTTTCCAGAGAGACTGAACTGAAGAAGGAACCACCATCTTCATTCCACCCTGAATCTGAATGTTACTCTTCTCTGGTCTGGGTATGGTTGTGGATAAAAGGGCAATAGCAATGAATACAACCATTCATTGCTCCCTGCTTCCTGATTGTGGACTAGTTTATTTAACTTAATCTCTAATTTAATAACCTACACTTATTTAATTATAACCTCTCCATGGTTTCCATATTTTAAGTTTTGGGTTTTTTTGTTGTTTGTTTGTTTTCTGTCTTAAATTTTCAACACTTATCTTCCTGATTTTTTTTTCTATATTTTCATTTCACCAGATTCTTTGGTTGTTACTTAACACAGTACCAATCCCTCATGCACCAACTTCTGGGAAAATAAAAGCACAAGTTGAGGAGGAACTCATAGGTAATCTCACACTGTGGACCCATTTAATACTTCCCTGCACTTTGAAAGCAGTTCTTCCCACAGGAGGATGCTTACAGCCTAACATCCAGCTGGCTTACTCTATTTTCCACATTTCTAATTAGTTTTCATCATTCGAGTATCTTATGAGTATGAAATACAAAAAAAAAATACTACTAAGAAGAACAAATATTATTCTGTAAACTTAATTGACCACTCCATTTTTCAAATGTTTCCTATGTTTTCTTTGATGGGATAAATTTATGTTATACTCTTACAGGACTGGCTTTATTCTAAATGTGTGAAACTTATAAAAGTATAGATTGATCTCAAAAAGATGGAACATTAATCTATCCATGAACAATTATTTCCAATTGTCCATAATATTAAATTAGCTTAATGATAAATCTTTGTTTCTTTCAATTATTGCTACTTGTGCCTTTTTAGTATGTATGTGTATGTGTGTGTGTGTACATGTATGCGTGTCTCTTTGTGTGTTCTTCCCTAAAGAGAAGTATAATCAACTGTAAGTTATAATCTTCATACACATTTAAATATCTAGAGAAAAGGATATTTTTGAAGGACAGGATATTTTTCAAAAAGAGCAAAAGTAAATTTTCCTTTGTAGATGCACACAGTCAATGTATCAATATAATCAGATAAGCATAGTGAAATCAACCATGGAGAGCAGGAGGACTCAGCCACCCAAGCATCCATTTTTAGGAAATGAATGTCTGTGGGAAATAAAATAGAAAGGAATTATTTTTTTAGAATTTGTCCACATGATTGAAGCCTTACCTTCTTTTAAATACTAAAGTTAATGTTAAGGATAGCTTAGTGTTATATTATATAGTTCTTAATAGCCATGAATAATCTTCTTGCTGGTTTAGTTAACTTGATGAAAATATTTTCAGTATTCAAACATCATTGACAGTAATGCTCTAAGACATATTAGAATGTATTTCATAATAACATAATAACTATTGAAGAGGACATTTTTAGAATAAAACATGAAGTCTTTCACTTGACTGTCCCACTGGAGAAGGCTGACTTGAGAAAATAAGTATTTTATAGTTCCCCAAAGAACGATGAATCCCATATCTGCCAAAATAGATTAAGCAGTTGGTTTGGGAGATAAGAGCTCCACAGGGAAAACATTTAGGGTCCAATTAAGTTTGGATGTCAGCAAAGCTAAGTGGAAAGGCAGTCCATGATTCCAGGCTACCACATAGGATTTACAGCCACTGAAGATTGCTTGATAAGTACTAAAATTGCAGGTCAGCTCAAAGTCTGCTTCAACTCTGAGTTGAACAGCCATTCAATTGTCCCTTAAGTGTTCCACAATTATTATCATGGACTCTTAGAGTCCTTCGAGGTCAACTCTCTGTCTCTGTGACAAATACCTTCTAAGTATCCCCAAAACAGGGAGAAAGGGAATACTCATTCTTTGTTTAAACTCTTCCAAGGATGAGGCACTTACCATCTGACAAGGCAAATAATCTCTTTAAAGGAGAAGGGCATTTGTAAAGGTCCTAAACTGAATTAGTTTGACATATGCCTCATGCTAGATTGGTTATGTTGTAGAGCTATAATGAGAGCCCTTCAGGCAGGGTGTAAAACAACTACATTCTGTATACAGAAAGGTCCACATTTTTGAAGACTTAGATCTGTTTGAATTTGGGTTCTTCTTTTTCCCAGTTGAGTGAACTTGGGTATTTAAATATTACCATCCCTTCATGCTTGGCAAGCTGATTAGAAGACTTTATGAGGTTTTGGTAGTTTTAATACCTGAACTATTATTAAGTTCGCAATTAAATCTGAGTTTAGTCTTTGAATAGATTCTTCTATCAAATAGTGCTGGGAAAAAAATCAACATTGATAAATATTCCCAATCCTATTAAGTTTTCTAAGAAATGAAGAAACCAAACATTTAAATATACAATAAAAATACAATTTTCTGAGACCATTTCTGAAAGAAACTTAGGTGAAATGAGGCTAGGGGCAGTTCTGAGCAGAACTAATGTTTAAGTGAGCTAGGATTATAAATGAAAATGAAAAGAGGTCCAAGTAGACAGAATAACATGCTAGAAAACAAAGCTAGATCAAGAAATAATAGACATAAAGCCTGCCCAATGTAGCTTTCCTCTGGTGTGCCAGTACGTAGTGACTGTGTTAAACTAGTAGTAAGAACTGCTAAGGACAGAAAAGTATGTGGCATCCTAAGCCACATGAACTACAGAGAATGAGAAACTACTGAGAAACGTTAATCAGAACACCAACGTGATCATGTCAGTTATCAGAGTGTAAGATGCAGATGTTGAGGTGGATCCATGCCAATGAGAAAATACAAGTTCTCCATGTTCATTGATTCCTATCTAGGATGTGGTACACACCTTTTGGAAGATCCTATCATGTACTGTCAACTTTAAACAGAATTAACATGGCCCACTAAATCCCATTTTACTTTTAGAAAGCTCCAGTGTATGAACACAGCTATACTTCTTCAAAATGCCCTCTCTTTATTTCAGAATTTTCCTAGATTTAATAAAAATCACAAAGCCTGTGGCACACAAATTCACAAATACTGAATCCACTCTAAAAATGCTTATTAAGGTAGTCCTAAATTTCTAGGTGGGCTCTCATATTTTCCTTTCAAAATATAGCAAATTACTTTTGTATGTGTGTGCATCCCTTGTCTCTAACAAATAAGAAAAACATTAAGTAGAGCATAATATGCTAATTTATTTTATTCCTGGTGAGCAGAAATTTGTGTTCAAACAATTCTTTGATAAGCAAATTGTCTTATCAAAGAAGAAAACATCTATTGTTCTGCTGTTTAAGAACTTGTGTGTGTGTGTGTGTGTGTGTGTGTGTGTGTATGTGTGTGTGTGTGTGTGTGTGAGTAGTAGTAGTAGTAGTAGTAGTAGTAGTAGTAGTAGTAGTAGATGACAAAATCATTGTGGCTCTGTTCAGTAATGAGAGTAATGACAATATTGATAAATTCAAGCATGGCGATCACAGAAAGGTGTGCAAAATAAGCTACTGAAGAGGATAGCTGATGTTGACTGCACATTGAACCGTTTTGCAATGATAACAACCTTTAAGATGAAGGAAAACTCAGAAGTCTCTTACCAAAGCCTACTGTAAGGGAAAGGTGTTGACCATAATCTGGAACTTGGGACAATGTACTGAAAATGTATGTGCTGCAGATGAGAACAGAGATTCCCCATTAATCTGGAAGACAGTATTGAAATGGAGAGAGGATACAAGGAGCCTTCAAACCAGTTCCTCGGAAGCATATGTCAATAATATCAGATGAGCTAAGACGAAGTTTGGATGATGTGAGAAGGTGAAAAGAAAATGGTCAAATTCTAGTATCCATGGGAACTGTACAAGCCACTTGTATTATGAAAATCAAGTGCTTAACCATTCTGATTTTAAAAACTAGCTAATGTACTGGATTTAGTTCTCTACACTCTTGTTTCTCCAAAGTGTTTAACTATAATGACACAAAGTCCAGGAACATTGGCACATACACAATTCACTCCATGCCTGAATGGGCATAAAAAATGGAATGTTGCCAAGTGACCGCTAGGGAATGCTTGAATGCACCCTGACTTGCACATACTCAGAGATAAAGTCAATAGAGCAGAATCTCCCCAACTAAACAACTGTTTCCAGAAATACAAGATAAAAGTGGAATTTACTAGTAAAATAGAAAATATCCTTCTTGAAAACAGTAGTCAGCAACATGGCAGAATTTCAGCCAGTGAATTTTGGCTCTGTAATTCCCAGCTACACTTGCTGAGGAAGAATGATGACCTTATAGAATGTGGATATACATGGTTTTTGTTGTGTTTTTGTTTTTGTTTTTTGTGAAGACAGGCCCTCTATGCTCCTACCCACCTAGAAACATAATTAAGGAGCAGGTGTTTGGCTATTTCTTTTTTTTTATTCCCTTTAGACAAATTTCATGTAATGATTATTTGTAAGATACTCTTGACCATATTTAGAAACTGCTAATACAATTATTAGCAGTTCTTTGAGTTCAGAGGATAGTGTGTTTATTAAGTTGGGAATAAAGTTATGCATAAGGGATCATTTTTTTTTTATCACATTTCTGACTTATTCACCAAACAGATTTTTTTTTTTTTTAGCAAATGGAATTATCATGCTCTCTTTAAATCCTAATTCTGGGTAATTTGTGCATGTATTGCATATTTACTCATGAATCCATAGAGTTACTGATCTTTCATATCCATCCGTATAAGCTGTGGATTCAGCTGCTAATCATTTTAAGACAGGCTACATTAATTTCTATCTCTGAAATTTGTTCCCACCTCTATTCTCTTTTCTAAGACTACAGTATAGAGTTAGCCTCATGAGATTTGTCATAATGTTTGGTTGGGCTCCACAACTAGAACATTTTTTTTCACATAATGACACCCTCGGTTAATCAATTATTAGACTGATTATTCTAGACATTCGCTAATTACAAATTGATCCTTTTATAAGTATTTACTTATTTTTATTGTGTACAAATGTTTACCTGAATGTATGTATTGTACCACATATATGTCAGGTGCCAGCAAAGTCCATGAGATGGCATCAGATACCCTGGAACTAGAGTTACAGTCAGTTATTTCTTTGTTTTGTTTTGTTTTGGGATTTTGGTTGTTTTTGTTGGTTTGTTTGTTTGTTTGTTGCTTTTCCCATTCCACTATCTTGAATTTACATTTTAAATCTTGTTTTACATTAATATTTATATTTATTATTTCAAAGTTTTCATACATTTAAATAGTGAATTATGGTATCATGTCTCTTTACACACTCCCTCTAACTCCCCTTGAGATCCACCAAGCCATATTATTATTAATATCCCCCTAAATTAGCACTGACCATATATTGTTGTGTGAAGACAACTTACTAGCAACCACATCAATAAAGAAAAGCAACTCCCTGTCTCTTAAGAACCACCAACCACGGATAGCTCCTCACCTAGCTATGATGTTCAACCCCTATCCACTGCAAAAGAAGCTTCTCTGACCAAGGTTGTGAACAGCATAAATTTGTGAGCATAAATATTGAAGGCAAGAAGGTACAGCATGACTACTGTGCTTTAAAATATCACCAGTGGTGCCCTGTTAAGGCCTATGACCTCCCCAGCTATGCGCTTCTGATAGATGCAGTAACCGATGCTTCTGTGGAGCATCCTTGAAGAGTCAGACACTTTACACTAACCCTCTGCACTCTTCTCTACACTTCTACCTGTAACTTCCTCCTGTGATCCAGTGTATTTTCTCTCAGTGTTATCAGCTTATAATCTGCTAGTTAGACCTCATTTGTAATGTCCTGCATGTCTTTTAATCCCGGTTGACTAACTGTAATGATTTATTTTTCCAGCTCCTGATTGATGTTTACAGCACCCCTTTCACATGGCATCTGCAGATATTATTATTTTCTGGTCATCCTTGGATCATTTAAGAAGACAAGACATAGCACATTCAAACAGACCTTGTACTGAAATCTTTGCAGGGGCTCTGAGTTTTTCTTCAAACTTGAATACTTGAAGTTGACATCATCTTATCATATTTTCCTTTTCTTCCATTTTTCATGTGTGTGTGGTGTGTGTGTACATGTAGGTCTTTGTGTGTGTATGCATGTATGCAAGTGTGTGTGTAGGTCTTCGTGTGTGTGTGTGTGTGTGTGTGTGTGTGTGTGTGTGTGTGTGT
>JADRCD010119834.1:0-16116 GCA_019843815.1 Montemys delectorum
CCCCCCCCCCCCCCATGCCAATGTACACTGTGCTTCCCCACAATGTAACTATACACTAACCTGTGATCTTCCGCTTCATACGTACGAGCAGGAGCTGAGCCTGGCTTCTGCTGTGGTCTGCTGAACAGCTCCACAGTAAAAACCAGCTGAGCCTGTGGCAAGCAAACACCAGAAGAAACCTTCGTCCTGCTTGTCCCCACAGCCTTTCTTTTCTCAAAATCCTTGCGGGCTGGAGAGATGGTTCAGCGGTTAAGAGCACTGGCTGCTCTACCAGAGGTCATGAGTTCAATTTCCAGCTGCCACAGGGCAATTCACAATTGTAATTCCAGTTCCAAAGGATCTGGCACCCTCACACAGACATGCAGACAATACACTGCTGCGCATGAAGATAAATCTTTTTAAAAATTTCAATTGATGATTCAATTTCCCAGTCTCCTGAGGCTTCCCTAAATAAACGCAAACAAACAAACTATATTCTAGCTGGAACACACCAACAGAACATCCCAAAGGAGCAGTACTGTTTTTACCCAGGAGAATATCATAGATTCAACTTCCCACGGCCAGCCTGGGATTTTCACACAAGTGGATGCTGTGCTGTTTTCTGGAAGAGCACAGGGGTTTACTGCTTGGTGAGGGTGGTGGTGGATAGAGTTGGAAGGAGTCCAGAGGAACAGTCTCAGGTTCTCAGTCATGGGTTGGCTGGGTAAGCAAAGTCTCTGGAGCTCATGATGGTAGATGAGTGTGGTACCAGGCCAGCAGGCCAGAGACCTGAACCCACCCGGAGCCTCTAGTTCCCGACGTCCAGGTTGAGTGTCCGCTCTGGGTTTCACAGTGTCATTTAGCCGGGCTCTCTGAATCAGACTAACTCACCAGAGACTTCCCTGCCCTATGGCAGGCCAGGTCACCAGGAATTAGCGACAGGGTGGCTGAGGAGGACAAAGGTCAGATGCCACCTTAGAAAGGGGCCAGAGGTGGGAATAAACAGGTCAAACCCAGGCCTCTCATGGTGACTTTTGTTAATTCTGGAATTTTTGCATCCTTTTCACCTAAAGTATTCTTTTTTTGTGTGTCCGGGGTCTCTCCTAAGTCCTATTTCCTGAATTCACAGCATAGCTGGCCTTGAACTCCTGATCTTTTTCCCTCTACCTTCCAAGTATGAGGGTAACAGGCATGCGCCACCACACCAAGCCCGGCTCTGAAAACATTCTTGAGGAAAAGTCTGTTTGTTTGTTTGTTTGTTTCATTGTCATTTGTGGTTTTCGCTTTCAGATTCTGAGAGGCACAAAGAAATGGTTACCCAGTGAGAATCTAGAACAAGCACATATACTGGTGCCAAGAGCCACATATGACCAACAACAGGCGTGGCTCAGCACTCAGAACCTTCTCGGCTCTGTGTTGCCTCTACTGAGTTACAGACCAGCTCCCGGAGTTCCAGAGCCCCTTGAGTGATGCTGGTGTTCCTGAGCAGAACGCGGGATAGAGTTTCTTCTCTGGTTTTCCCAGGGCGAGTTGTTCCTCAGGGACGGGAAGCAGGTGTGTGGTGACCCCAAGAGGCCTGAGGCTTGGGAGCTGTGACTGAAGAGCCAGAAAGGATGTCATGCCTCTTCCCTACTCTTCCATCATCCCAAGGGTCTGAGGAACCAAGACGCCCTAGGATAGGCCTCTTTCCTTGTGTGGTGCTCAGAAATGGAGTCTTACCACACACCAGAACAGACTGCAGACTGCATAGAAAAGCGACCCCTGTGGTTTCCTGTTTTGACCCTCCAAAGTCCTCCAAGGCAACATACCCAGGGCTGCCATTGATGCTTAACCCTTTAGCCCCAGATACCGAGCAGATGGCCCCAGTCTGCAAAGTGCTTGCCCTGGAAGCAGAGGGATCTTAGTCCCATCCCTGCAACTCGTGGAGAAAAAAAGCCAGGTATGATGGCGCATGTTTGGAATCCCAGAACAGGGAAGGCAGAGCTAGCCAGATCCCCGGGGCTCACAGGCCAGCCAGCTCAATCAATGAGAGATCTTGTCCCAGGAAAACAAGGTGGGCTGGATGGATCCTGAGAGACAACAGCAAAAGCTGACATCTGACTCGCATGCGCACAAGCACCTGCTCACACAGGAATGCACATACATGGATACACAATGCACATGGGGACACACGAAAATAACATTTAAAAATTAAGAACCGAGCCGAGCAGTGGTGGTGCATGCCTTTAATCCCAGCACTTGGGAGGCAGAGGCAGGCGGATTTCTGTGTTCGAGGCCAGCCTGGTCTACAGAGTGAGTTCCAGGACAGCCAGGGCTACACAGAGAAACTCTGTCTCGAAAAACAAAAAATTAAGAACCGAGTGGAAACACTCAGAACACACAATGGAACACATGTGACTCTCTTGCAGAAGTGGTTTTTTAACAGAGGTCTTCTGGCTTTTTGATTTATGGGTTTGATATTAACCACAGCATTGACCAGACAGACAGACAGATGGCTTAGCCATATGTCATTCCTGGGCTGAGCAGGCTTCTGCAGAACCAGCCAGCACCCACCTGTCTCTTGCTTTACCTATAACCATCAGCCTTAAACACAGTGGCTCCAATTTCTTCTCCTGGAATTTTGGGGTCTAGAATCTGAAATGCAGCCTGGGGTTGTCGGGGGTGCCAGGATTGAGGTCACCTCTGGCCTGTCACAGCTTCTGGGGGCGTTCCTTCTACTCCTAAGGCCAGCTATGACTAGGGCAGAGTCAGTGTTATTGCCAAAAGTGGCCTTTCAGCTTCTGCAAGAGGGGTCGAGGCGTCTGTTAGACCCCACCGGACAGAGGCATCGGCAAAGCTAGGAAGGAATGACATCACGAGGCTGGGTAACCATCAAAATTAGAGGTCAGAGATTGTCTGATTGGTTGATTAACTGATTTCTGTTTTCTTGAGACATACTCTCTCGTAGTCCAGGCTGGTCTTGAACTCACTATCTAGCCATCTACTATAACCTTGAGCTCCTGATCCTCTCCCCACTCTACACATCCTAAGTGCTGGGATTTCAGGTAAGTGCCTCCATGCCTAGCTTGTGGAAGTTTTGCAAGTCAACTGGAAGTGAATCTTGTGTGTCGTTTCGCTCTGATGGATCGATGCCTGCGTTTACTCTGGGCACTCACTGGAGCATTTCATAACATGAGGTGTTTAGAGGATCACTCTATGTAATGCCACTTGTCCCTGTCCCTTGAGCTGCTTATGTCAGACATGGCTGTCTTGGCCTTGTGGCTCAATCTGTTGTCGAAAGCAGGCTTTTATTTTTTTAAGTATAAACATTATTTCATACAATATATTTTGATCACGTTTCCCTGATCCCTCCCAGATCTTTGCTACCTCCCAACCTGCCCCCCCCGACTTTATGTTCTTTCTCTTTTAAAAAAATAAACAACAAATGAGAAAAAAAACAAGAAATATATATACACAGAACACCCCCCCAAAAAAAAACAAACAAAAGACCAATAAGAAAAACAGTGCCAAGACAAAGCAAAATGAGACCAGAAGTCCACAAAAATACCACTGATTTCAGTTTCTGGCTCTTATGAACAGAGGCATGGATGAGCTGGTATCCTTGGAGCAGGATGTGGATGGAGGCCTTTGGGTAGATGCCCAAGCGTGGCACAGCCGGATCTTGAGGTAGCTCGATTCCCAGCTTCCTGAGGTAACACCACACTGATGTTTATACTGCTGTACCAGTTTGTTCTCTCGCTAGTAGTGAATAAGTGTTTCCCTTTCCCGTGTCCTCCACCAACATATGCTGTCAGTCAGTCAGTCATCTTGGCCATTCTGATTGGTGTAAGAAGAAATCTCAAAGTTGCATTTCCCCATGGCTAAGTATGTTGGACAGAGATGTTTCTTAGCTGTTTGTGTTTCGTATTTGGAGAACTCTCTGCTTAGCTCTGTACCCCGTTTTTAATTGGGGTTATTTATTTTCTTGAAATCCAGTTATTTGAGTTCTTTATATAACCTAGATATATATTAGTCCTCTAGCTGATGGGCAGTTGGCAGAAATCTCCCCATTCTTGTAGCCTGTCACCTTCCCCAAATGATGATATCCTTTGCCGTACAGTAGCTTTTCAGCATCACAAGGTCTCATTTATTAATTGTTGTTCTTCTTTTTTAAAGATTTATTTATGTTATATGTAAGTACACTGTAGCTAACTTCAGATACACCAGAAGAGGGCATCAGATTTCATTATGGGTGGTTGTGAGCCACCATGTGGTCGCTGGGATTTGAACTCATGACCTTCGGGAGAGCAGTCAGTGCTCTTATCCACTGAGCCATCTCACAAGCCCTAATTGTTGTTCTTAGTGTCTGCACTATTGGTGTTTGTTCAAAAAGGCCTTTTCTATGCCAGTGAGTTTATGCTTGTCCCCCATATGATGTAGGGTGTCTGGTCCTTGATACATTTGGAATTGAATGTTATGGAGCATAATAGGTATGGATCTAGGGACCTTATTTCATTATTTTGCATGCAGCCACCCAGTTTGCCCAGTGTCATTTATTGAAGATTGAAAGTGTTTTTGTTTTTGTTTTCCCCAGGTAGCAGGTTAAGGGCCCCGTGCTTGCGGTTGGTTTACTCTTAGGACCTCCAGCATGAGCATCTGAGACATTTCAACAGTTCCCCAGGAACAGGATCCACTTAAACCACTGAGCTCCATCATCCTCCCTTCTTAAGAACTTCTTACCGTCATTTTCTGGTCACACTTGAATGTTGTGGCACCTGTCAGGCAACTGGGCCTGCGACTTCCTCAGCCACCAGGGGTGGGTGGAGATCCCTGCTTAGAATAAGGGGAGACCAGCGGTACCCCAGTAGGAGCAAGCCACAGGTAGCAGGGAGATTCTGTCCTGCGGTGTGGTGCCAGCTGCCTTATAGTGAAGGAGGAAGGTCCCATTTCATCTCCCATCAACTTTGCTGCTGAGGTTGGAAGGAACTTGGTCCATCTCACCGGAGTAACAAGTACTGTGTTTTGTTTTTGTTTTTGTTTTGGTTCTGGTTTTAGTTTTTCGAGACAGGGTTTCTCTGTGTATCCCTGGCTGTCCTGGAACTCACTCTGTAGACCAGGCTGGCCTCGAACTCAGAAATCTACCAGCCTCTGCCTCCCAAGTGGTGGGATTAAAGGCGTGCGTCACCACTGCCCGGCACAAGTACTGTTAATGGACGTCCAGCACCAGAAGAAGTGTTTCCCGGAGCACATCTGACACACAACAGGTACCTCGATGTCACTCGGCCAGCAGCCAAGGGCCCTAAAACCCAGAACCTTTCCTCCCTTCCTCATGCCAACCAGAATCACTGTCTTTCCCTTCTTGATGTTTCTGGTAAAGCCTGAGGCAGCCCAGCTCTGGGCTCCTGAGAGTCTCTGGGCAGGACCGGCCTACCATGGGCTGTGGGAGGTGGAGCAGATGTGTTCTCTGATCCATGAAGGGAAACCAACAAAAGGAAGAGGAGAAAGTCACCCGTGTCCTACTTCCGCAGAGCTTGGCAGATAAACGTAGCTGTCCCTAAGGGGATCAAATGCTGCAAGGCACCTAGGGTCCCCCAATTCCCACTGCAGAATGGACTCTTAAGTTCAAGGCTCCAATATGCTCCCCAGCACCTCCCATTACCGGCCACCAATTGTGTAGAACCTTCTGTTAGTTTATTTGCAAACCCATGAAGTTCCTTTTGTGTCTGAATGGGATTTTTTTTGTTGTTGTTTGTTTTGTTTTGTTTTGTTTCAAACTCAGGAGTAAGGGTAAGCCAGCAAGAGGTGGATGGAACTTCCCAGGATTCCTAGTCCGTCCTGACCAGAATTCTGACTAATGTGATGTGTGCCACAGGCCAGTTTATGGAAGGATTTTTTGTTGTTGTTTTGGTTTGTGTTTAAAAGGAAAATTCCCAAAGAACTTTGGGTTGAGTGGGCATGGGGATGCCAGAGGCAGCCGCCAAGGGTCCTCCTCAGCCACTTGCCATCTTAGCTTTTGAGACAGGCTTCTCCACACCCAGAGCTCACAGATTTGCCAAGACGAGCTGGCCAGCCAGCTCCAGGGACCCTCCTGTCTGCCTTCCCAGCTGCCGTATTGCAGGTATGCCCAGGATGTGAAACTGGACCCACACGGAGCATCTCCCCAGCCCCTTCCCAGAGATGGTTTGGGAAAGAATGTGTTCTTGCACCACAGGAAGCTGATGGATGCATTGATGGCTCTGGGGACTGACTGACAGGTTGCTTCTGTAGAAGGACAGCGGATCGACTTTAAACCTCAGACAACTTGAGATTTGTGAAACTGTGGACAGAATTCTGAAGCTCCTTGCTTCTTGGGCCAACACACCCAAGGTTAGCCGAAAGGACAGGAACCAGGCCACACCTTCGTTTCCACTTTGGAAAAGTCAGGAGTCTGGTTCAGGCTCAAGAACAATATTAAGACAGCAGCCAGCCAGAGGGGCATTTGAGGCTGACAGAGAGAAAGTGCAGAGTCAACCTCCAGGTCACCTAAGGTCATGGCCGTGGCTGATGTTGACCCAGCTTCTGTTCTCATGTCTCAGTGTCCTGAGTTTTTGCCTCCACTCCATCGCTGGCATTTCCCTTCAATTTATTTACTGTTCAAAGAGCCCTCATTCTCCTGTCATCTCCACATTTGACTTTAACTTGTCAATCTGAAATGTGTTCCTTCCTCTTTGTTTCTTTCTGTGATGTGTATATGTGTACTCGTGTGTTCATATGTGCACAGGTACTCGTGCATGTGTGTTCATCTATGGGCGTGTATGCGCATGCCTGTATGTGAGTGTTCATAGGTGTATAGGTACATCTACATGGGTGCATATGTGTTTATCTCTGTGCACATGTGTGCATGCATGCTCATATGAGTGCATGTGTGTGTTCATATATATTTAGGTGTGTGTGTGCATATGTGTGTGTTCATATGTGTGCAGGTGCATGTGTATATGCATATTCATGTCTTCAGGTGTATGTGCAGGTTTATGTATGTGGTATGTTCTTATGTGGGCATTGTGTTCTGTGTGTGGGTATGTTCATATGTGTGCATGTGTGTGTAGGAATGTTCATATGTGTGTATGTATGTATGAGTGTCTGACTCCTGGCATGTTAACTTGGCACTCAGGAAGTCTCTGGAGCATTTGGGTTAAAGGTCTTTTGAGCCTGGTATCATGGCTTCGGGGTCTGACTTAGTGACGAGGATGATGGCTTTCCTCACCCTCTATCATGCCCCTGACCCTGTTAGATTCCTTGGACTCTCTGGCAAGCACGCTCACTGCCATCTCTTTGGCCTGGCATCCTCACCATGCACCTCCTCAACGGTGGTTCCAGACATGGCTGTCCTCTCCTTACCTCCTCCTCTCTGCCTTTAGGTCAAAGGTCAGGAGAACATGGAGGCCACTGTGGGTTTGCCATACTGGGGAAAGCCAGCCTAGAAAACTACATTCCTGTTCTTTACTGAGAGTCCTCAGGCAGCCTGTTGGGACAGATGAGGCTTTCCCCATCCCTGGGGTGCTGGGAGGTGTTCGACACTGTTAAAGCATCCTCAGTCTGTGAAAATCAGTTACCATTGCTCAGGAGTTCTGTGTTCCTGCTGTAAGCGCCAGGAGGGTGTGTGCGTGGGGGTGGGGTGGGGTTGATGCCCATTCTGTAGACAAGCAAAGACCCAGTCGGAGCGGGGCAGTGCTTGGATGCTCCCTTGCTGCCCTGGCTGCCTCCAGCAAAACAACTGTCAGTCACACAGCTCACCATGACTACCCTTATGCCCGCATCAGCCATCCTGAACACTCCATGGTACCATGGGGAAACTGTACAGTGGTCACAGCTGCTTGTTCCATCCAGCTCCTGCAGGCAGGGCCCCAGCCAGGGCTGCTTCGGTTGGCACTGGGCTCTTTGCTGTCACAGACCTCCTTGAACTCTCTATGACGCCTTCACCTAGACCAGAGAGGAACACTTAGCCTGGTGGCCCAGCAGAGGGACTGCATGGATAAGAGAGGCAAGCTGTGATAGGTGCAAACATGAACCTTCATTTGCATGTGAGGTCTGCTGTGAGTGGTGGGAATACTTATGGAAGCAACTCTCTGGCTCAGAGAGAGGATGGGCTGAGCAAGTACGGAGAGGCTGGGGGGGGGGGGGCGTACCATAGACAGGAGAGCGTGGTGACGGTAGCTGTGGCTTGGAGCGGCCAGCATGCTGAGCTGCTGTGCTGTTGACAGCTAAAGCAGAGCCACATGAATGAAGAGACCTCATTATGGCCCTGCGGCCAGAGGAGGAAGCAGGGAGTGCCAGCCATGAAGGGGCATGGAGACAGAGCTTGAAGAGGCAGGCAGCAGGCAGCAGAGGCAGAGCTGAGTGGTCCACAGGCTACAGAGGGGCTGAGGCAGGTAGCTTCAGTGACGGCTACAAAGGACAGCTCCTTCAAGCAGGAGCTGCACCCTGTTGCTGTCAAGGACTTAGGAATTCCCATACCCAAGCCCACCCGGAAGCTGATGCCAGTCAGTGTTTAACCCTGACCGCCAGGGCCCCGCGGGGCTACCCTTGTGGAGCAGATAGCAGTGGCATGCACTAGGGGGCGCCACTTTCTGCAGCCGCTTCTGTAAAAATAGAGGAATAAAAAAGCTGCCAAGACCAGCTCTAGAGGAGAGGCTCATCACCTGTCCACCAGAGAGCAAAAAAAGCTGGCTGGCGATTCTGCCCACCGAGAACTCCGGAGGGCATCCTCACGCAACCTACTCCTGCACGGCCCATGACGGGACCCAGGTGAGAGTCACCTGCTAAGGTTGGGAGGCCAACAACACCAGTGACCACTTACAAGGGAGCTGCCGGTTGCTAGGGCAGATTTAACCCCTTTGCTACTGGCTCAAGAGAGGTCTTCCAGGGGCGCTTGGTGGGCAGGGATGCTCCCCCTGCCGGCCACGAGGTGTTTGCTTTCGCCACAGCGGACATTCTGGGATGCCCAGCGCCTCGGACCTGTCTGGCAGGATGTGTGGAGGTGGTGTGTAAATACGTCACCATTTTTGTTTACTTTTACTGTTGCTATGACAAAACACCCTGACAGGGGGTAGAGAATTACTCAGTGGTTAAGAGCACTTTCTGCTCTTCCAGAGGACCCAAGTTTGCACCCTAGCACCCCTGCGGAGGGGGTGCCCACGAGATGAGCTGCATTGGGAGACCAGAAGAGAGCAGTATGCGTTCTTGGTTCCTGAGTCATCTGTCCAGCCCGTGGGTACTAGGATTTTTAAACAAACAAAAAGACCGATAAACAGCCTCTTGAGTGGTTTATGTTCCCTAAGTGCTCATAAGAGAGACCCATGAAGTGTGTGTAGTTCAAATACCATTGATAGCTGTTGGTGGGCAAACTTAGTGGAACCCTGGCTATTGCTACATCTCAGCTAAGGAGCCCCCAGGCAAAGTCCTTCCCAGCTTCCCCAGGCTGTTATCACACATCTGAAAAAAATGAATATTAAAAAAATTATAGGGCTGGAAGGCTGCACTGTTAGGACCTGTGTTCAGACTCCTGCAACCACCTTCTGGTTTAACACTAGCACAAGGAGGTGAATGAAGACAGGAAGCTGTTAGGAGCATCCTAGCCAATGGCAGACATTGTCTCAAAGGATGTGGGCAGCAGATGACACCTGACATTATCTTCAAGCACATGTACACACACATACGTGAAAGCATGCATGTGCGAGCTCGTGCACACTCACGCACGCACGTACACACACACACACACACACACACACACACACACGATTGGTGGAGGATGAGGTTGTGTGCCTATGGTCCCAGGTGCTGGAGAGGCTGAGGCTAGAGGATCACTGGAGTCCAGGAGTTCAAGGTCAGCCTAAACAACACAGCTAGAGTTAGACTCTGTCTCAATCAAAAATAAATAAACCCCTCCCCCGTCAGCACCCTTGGGAAGAGCAGGTGAAGGCTGGATACAAAGGCAGGCACTGGTCAAGGGGCACTGTAAGCACTGACTTAATCCAACGGTTCCTCCACCGCAGGTCTGGCATCGGGGCCAGAGGATGCGGTCCTCTTTGGGCCAGTGCTCTTTTTGCTGGAGAGGTTCTAGGTAATTCAGGAAGGACTGAATGATTCTATGACATAGTGGGGGGTTTGCGGCCCCATGTCACAGACATACAGCTGTCACTTTTCTACAGAGCAGAGTTTCAATCTCTCCATGCCTTTCTCTTAAGCTCCTTGTCTACTGGCTCTTCCTGGCTCACCACCCCCAGACCCACTTCTGAATCAGACCAATCTTGGTCTACCCTACTCCAGCGTCAGTCTTTCTGGGAGCAGAAAACCCTGGGAGCAGAGGTCCTGTTCAACCCAGGACCTCTTAGACATGGGTAAAATACAACTTTCCAATATAAATGTATGGCCCATCCTTTGCCTTCTCCCAGCTTAGACAGAGATACATGACTCCTACTCTGGTTAATAGGATATAAGGAAAATTCCCCCAGAGACTTCTGGGAAAGAGTTCATAACTCTAGGAAGAGATGGATCCTTTTGACCATTGGATATGTGCAGATGTTTGTCTGAAGTGGTGGCTGCCATGTTGAGACCACAAGGCAGGCCCGGAGACCATAGTGATGATTGATAGAAAGCACGCGAGTCCTTGACATCATCTGTGATACGGGCACCTAGCCAACCCTGATATTGCTCATCTACTTCTGAGAGCCTTGCTCAGGGAGAGGGCAAAGTCCAGCATGGATGATTTGGGGCTGTGTTTTCTTATTCTCAAGCAAGCCCTCTTGGGGGGCACATTCTTGATGGTTCCACTTCCAGCTGCGCAGAATGTAGTAATAAATATTTTAAAAATCCCCAGCATGGGATTTCTTCCTGCATTAGACCATTTATGTTCCTGGATGAAAGACACACACAGTCCTTATATTTTTAAATATGCCTCAAACGGCACAATAGCTAGGCAACTGTCCACCCTTCACGCTGTTACAATCTACTTTCCTATCCATAACCCAAGTTGTTACTTACTATGTTTCACCTGGGCTGCCATTAGCTTCAGTTGGCCAGCCCACATGGCCTCGTTTATTTTTTTATGGCTCAGCTAACTGAAGGTGGCCTTCCTTCCTCCTTTCCTGCGAGTTCTTCTTCTATCTCATCGTGGCTTCTCTTTCTCTCCTCTCCTTGCAGTCTCCTCTTCCTCTCTACCTGCCCCCCTTCCAGTCCCCCCCGCTTTCCCCTCCACTGCCCAATCACAGGCTCTAGTCTTTATTGACCAGTCAAAATGGGGAGAAGGTTCACATGACATCACCTGACATGACATCACCGGAGTACGGGATGGACTGTTTGGGGCGGGGACAACCCCACTCGAGGAAGCAGAATGAACATCAGAATACAAACAGCATCAGGCTAAGCCACTACATAGAAACAATAAGCTGACCCAGGTAGGATCCCATGAGCGTCTACCCCATGTGACTGGCCTCACAACCAAGGTTTCCTCAGTAAGACTGTATTTTCTAATCATGCCTAATTCTGGGGCTTTGTGGGTAAATTTTCATTCCCAGAGGAGCTGAGCACACTCAGCTCCGGGGGGGCAGCCTCTCCTCCGGGCGCCTACCACAGCCTCTTCGTGTCCCTGAAGGAAGATTCCACCTCCTTACATCAGCCCTGGGAATGGGAGAATTTAGAAATTTTAAATGTCATTTAGGAGCAATAGGTGAAGCAGGCATAAAGCTTCGGTTCTATCCCCAACACTGCATAACCTGGGTGTGGTAGTGCACCCCCACCATCCCAGCATTCCAGAGGTAGAGGCAGGAGGGTCAGAGGTTCAAGGTCATCCTTAGCTATTAGGAGTTTGAAGTCAGCTGTGGGCTAAGAGAGTCTGACTCAAAACCCAACAACAACAAAAAACCCAAAAATGTCAATTGGCATTTGCATTATTCAAAAAGACCCCGGAAAGTTAAATTTCCCATGAAAAGATAAATCCTATCACATTTAGTTACTAGAAAATTTGTCAGCAGGGCAAGTGCCAAGACACTCAGTGTTCTAGTTTAGTTTATTTTGCTGTGATTACATATCCAGACAACAGTAACTTTGAGGAGAAAGGGTTTATTTCAGCTCACAGTTGTCCATCATCTGGGGAATTCAAGGCAGCAATGCCAAAGAGCTGCTCACATCACGGCCACAAGAGCAGGTTCAGGATCCCCTGGCTAGCGAATGGTGCTGCCCACAGGGGACTGGGCCTTCCCTCATCAGTTAGCATAATCAGGACAATCCCACACAGACATACTCACAGGCCAACCTGATCCAGACAATCCCACATTGAGACTCTCTTCCCAGACATCTAGGAAGTTAAGCTGGCAACTAAAATGAACCCTCGCACCATGCTAGAACACCATCCTGCCATGTTGGGTCACTTTCCAGTAGCTAACTTATGTTTCTTCTCTGGCTCCAAAGGAGCACTCTTCCAGAGTGAATGGCTTGGTCCGGGTCATTGTGTGTCCTGTGCCCATAGTCCCACAATGCCTCACCTGGCTCTCAGTGACATTAGTTAAAAGGATGAACAAAAATTCAGAAAGCAAAGTATGATGGTTCTCTCCCATCACGAACCCCAGAGGCTCTTCCCTGATGTTACCAGCTGGCATAAATGGCTAGTGGGTGGGACTTAAGTGTCATCCAAACCCAGCTGGTGTTGGAAGCCATGCAGTCGCTCTTGTGGGGGATATATCCATTCTTCCAAGCTTGTGGACTACCAACTCCTGTGTGGGATGGTGAAGCCAGATCTACTGGGGCCTTCCTCATCTGTGAACAGTGGGATCCTTATTGTAGTTGTCTCCTGACAGTGACTGGTACAGAGAGGTGGGTGCAGTCATGGCTGTTGTTTATAAAGCTGGGTGTTTCTGGGGATGCTTTTCAGCTCCAGGATAATCTTTTATCAATAAAAGAAGCCCCTTGTGGACCCCTGCCTGGGGTGGGTTGCTCCCCTCCCTTCCACTCCCCAGATGCCTCTTTGCCACAGCAAGCCTGCACTATCTTCTCTCCTTGGCTCTTTGCAAATGAACGCGGAGCCCAGCTGGCAAATCCAGGCCCTGGTCCAAAGTGCATCAACTCTTCTGCGTTGCCCAGCAACTCTCCCCAGTTTTCATTTCACGCCAAGCTGTCCCAGTGTCTCTGAGACTTGAGACAGGTCTCCCACCTGCCCCGTGGGCTGCACCACACCACTCCATCTCTGCCGTGGGGCCAGAAGCAGCTCCCAGGGGTTTCTCAGGGAACGGCTTTGAAATCCAATCCCGATCGCAAGTCTGTCTTGAGTGGCGCTCAACTTCCAGCGTTCTGGGGCAAATTTGGATTTAATTAATTTCTCCTGCATTCCAAAGTCGAGTGATACTTTTTAGTTTTTGCTGTTTCCTGGCCCGCAGCCTCACACCACATTGGTGGAAAAACTGAAGGGCTGGGGGAAAGAGTGCCTCCTCCTAAGAATTCACATAAAATAGATGGGAACTGTTACTTCAGAGGAAGTGGTGGGGTTCCGAGCATGCGCGCAGCCCCGCATGCGCGCAGACCCACGGGCTCCTCTGGCAATCCTTATGTGAATTTGGGGACTTCTGAGTTTACAGTAGGGTTTTGCTGTGTCATCTGGTGTGACTGAGGCCGGTGATGGCCTTACAGGATCAAGCGCCCATGCACCATTGTCTTTGTGCCACGCAGTAACCCAGTCCGGCGAGCTGAGTTGTGTGGCTGCGCTCTGTGCCTGCATCTGGTGTGTGCGATTGGGTCAAACTGATCTTGACTTTCCTGGCTGTTTTTGGCACCGCTGGGGATGGAAGCCTGGGCCCTCACACATGTTCAACAAGCGCTCCACCACAGAGCCACACCCCCCAGCTCTTTGTATTACTTTTTTTATTTTGAGTCAGGGCTTCGTTAAATTGCTCCGGCTGGTCTTGGGCTCCCTCCATAGCCAAAGCCCATCTTTGAACTCATGACCCCTCTGCTTTAGGTTCTTGAGTAGCGGGGATGACAGGCTCTAGGCCTAGTTGAAAACAATACAGTTTTAAAATCATATGGTAATCGAAGTCTAAGGTTGAAGAGAATGTGGGGTTAGGAGTGGCTCGGTCAATGAGAGCACTTGCCACCAAGTCTGATGTCCCCAGTTCTGTCCTCCAGACCCTTTTTCTTCCCCACTTCTTGGTCAGGGACTCAGCCAGCACCATCTTTCCTTAGTCCACCCCAAAGTTGATTTTCCCTCCTTTCCCTGCCTGGTCCTGTGCTGGGGGATAGGAGAGAAGGATATACCCCCAAGTCCCTGGATCATCCCTGCTGAGGCCCGCAGGCTGGCCTCCTCTAGAGCCAGGGGCAGGGGATACTCACTGGTCAGCTTCTCCCTTCCTGGGCCAGCCCTCTAGCCCAGGGTCCCCTGACACATGCATTTCTCTGTCAAGCAGTGGTTCTCGACCCCACATGGTGGAAGGAGAGAACTGACGCCTGCAGCTTGTCCTCTTACCTCCACGCTTGTGTCGTGGTAGGTGTGTGCTCTACCACCAAATAAGCATAATAAATTTAAGAAGAGGGCTGGGATATAGGTCAGCAGTACAGGACAGGACCTGCCCAGCAGATACAAAGCCCTGGGTTATAGCCCTGTTGTCCAAATAAACTCCACCCTACCCCCCCAATCAAGCTAAAAATGCAGATCTCTCTCACACACCTTTCCTCTCTCCCCCTCTTCCTCATTTTCTTTTCCTCTCTCCCACCCTGACCTGTCTCTGTCTCTGTCTCTCTCATTGTTTAGTAGCTGTGTGACTTTGAGACCATACTTACCCTCTCTGATCTGCAAATGTGGGGAACAGTAGAGATGGCCTGTCTCACCAGCTACAACTTTCCTTCCCTCTGCTCCGTGGAGTCGCACCAGAGATGAGATAGAACATCAGGGTGGAGAAAGCATGATTTTTTTCCTCTCTTGTCTCAAATGTCATTTATCTCTCCAGGCCTCAGTTTCCCCTTCCCATTGGCAAAGGAATGACAAAGCTGCCACCCCAGTAAGTCTGGGGAAGACAATAAGGCAGGAGGCACAGGAGAGGGCATGGTCAGCAAAGGACTTGGCATGTGGGCATGAGGTCCTGCGATGGGATCTGCAGCATCCTAGTGAAAAGTGGGGTGCTGGGGCACAGACCCGTGATTGCAACTGAGGAACCAGAGCCAGAATACTCTCAGGTTTCAATGAGAGACCCTGCCTGTCACTGGAGACAAATGTAGAGAAGTGAGGAAGACCCTTAACATTGACCTCTGGCCTCAGGCAGGCAGTGGTGGCACACGCCTTTAATCCCAGCACTTGAGTTTGAGGCCAGCCTGGTCTGCAGAGTGAGTTCCAAGACAGCCAGGGCTACACAGAGAAACCCTGTCTCGAAAAACCAAAAAAAGAAAGAAAAAAAAAGAAAGAAAGAAAGAAAGAAAAAAAGTACATCTCTGGGTGTGGAGGGAAGGCGCCTGATCAGTCTTCAGGCATCTGGTTTCTCTTGGGGCAATAGAGCAGGTGGAGTTTAGTTAGCAGCGACTACAGTCAACATCCACACAATGATAAAGCATGCTGGGAGACAGAGCAGAGACACCCTTTGCTGCACTGGGTTTGCCAGTCTGAGCTCCATCACTGGACCGCTGTGCTTCACACCCACAGTGCCATCCCTTTACATCACAGTTCCTAACAGTAGCAATATTAGTTATGCAGTAGCAATGGAAATAACTTCATGGTCAGGGCCACCACATGAGGAATTGTATTAAAAGGCTGTAGCATCAGGAAGGTCAAGAACCACTGCTTGACAGAGAAATGCATGTGTCAGGGGACCCTGGGCTAGAGGGCCGGCCCAGTAGGGGAGAAGCTGACCAGTGAGTTTCCCCTGCCCCTGCAGGGGATGGGAAGTGGGCTTTAGCTCTAGAGGAGACCAGCTTTCAGGCCTCATCAGGGATGATCTAGGGACTTAGGGGTATATCCTTCTCTCCTATCCCCCAGCATAGGACCAGGCAGGGAAAGGAGAGAAAATCAACCTTGGGGTGGGCTGAGGAAAGATGGCGCTGGCTGAGTCCCTGACCAAGAAGTAGGGAAGAAAAGGGGAACCAGCAATCACCACTAAGCTGTTGCATGTGTGTGTGTGTGTGTGTGTGTGTGTGTGTGTGTGTGTG
>JADRCD010119842.1:0-16315 GCA_019843815.1 Montemys delectorum
GGGGGGGGGGGGGCACGTTGGGTTTGGAATTTATTTTATTATGTGTTTGTTTGTTTGTTTTTGTTTTTGTTTTTCCAGACAGTTTCTTTGTATAGCCTTGGTTGTTCTGGAACTCACTCTGTAGACCAGGCTGGCCTCAAACTCACTGAGATCAACCTGCTTCTGCCTGTGGAGTGCTGGGATTAAAGGCATGCTCCACCATTCCCCAGCAAGATTGATTGTGTGTGTATTTTATGTATATGAATGTTTCGCTGCATGTACAGAAGAAGACTTCTGGCCCTCTGGGACTACAGTTACAGGTGCTTATAAGCCTCCACTGTGGGCCTGGACTGAATTCTAGAAGAGCAGTCAGTGCTCTAAACCACCAAGCCATCTCTCCAGTGCCCTGGGATTTGAGATTGTTTGTTTTGTTTATGTTGATGTTCAGACCAAGCTGGTGTCCATGTATTGGGATTACAGGTTTACACTACCATAACCTGTCTCTTATAAGAGTATTAAAAACATTAAATACCTATTAGGAACTGTGGCAGTCTGGCAGTTAGGAGATAACTCGGTAGGTAAAGAACTTTCCCATACCACAAGGATCTAAATTCAGATCTCCAGAACCCACATAAAGGCAGTTACTCAAGTCTGTAATGCAGCATTCATAAGCATTCATATAGCAAAAGACAAGATAACCTTCTCAAGTTGTGAGCCAGGTAGCTAGAGAACACAGCAACAAGAAGAGACCCTGTTGTAAGATGGAAGGAAAGGACAGACATTTACAGCTGTCTCTGGCCTCTACTTTGCATGTTACAAGTGTGTGCACACATTTTTAGAAAAAGAATATAGTAGCTTTATGGCAGGTGTGGTGGCACATGCCTGTAATTCTGATACCCATGAAGCAGAGTCAGGAAGACTCCACAAGACCAAGGTCAGACACACTCTGCCTCCTGCCTCAAAAAGGAAGGAACAGAAAGGGGAAGGGAGAAAGAGAGTAGAGGAAAAATGAGAAAAAAAAAAGAAATATAGAAGATCTCTCTCTCTCTCTCTCTCTCTCTCCCCCCCCTTCTCTCTCTTTCCTTTTCTCTCTCTCTGTCTGTTTCTCTCTCCCTCTCCCTATCTCTAACTCTCTTTCAGTATTTTTCAAGACAAAGTTTCTCTGTATTAGACCTGGCTGTCCTGGAATTTGCTCTGCAGACCAGCTGGTCTCAAACTCACAGAGATCTGCCTGCCTCTGCCTTCCAAGTACTGGGATTAAAGGTGTGCACCACTACCACACAGCTGTCTTTTATTTTTTGATATGCGTTTGCATGTTTCACCTGTGTTTATTTGCACTATTATGTGTGTGCTTACTGCCCACATAAGCCAAAAGAGGGCACCAGATGCCCTAGAACTGGAATTGGAGTCCTAACTTCCATGAGGGTGCAAGGTGGTGAGCCCAGCTCCTCTTCAAGAACAGCAAGTACTCTTGCTCAGCAATCCCTCCGTCCCATTTTACTTCTTGTTACCCCAATGGCCACGCAGATAACATATTTTACATTCTTAATACTGTTTTGCTATCACCTATGAGGAAACCTAAGAAAACCATCACACTATCTTTAAGCCATAAATAACAGCTACAAATTTATTCCAGGAAATTATCTCAGAATAAATAATCTATACATGTTTGAAAAAAATGTCATAATGAAATCCATTATTTTCTATGCTATTTTTTAAACATTACATTAGAAGCTGGAAAGATGGCTCAGTGGGTAAGAATACTTGCTGCTCTTCTAAAGGAGCCAGGTTCAATTCCCAACCACGTGGCAGCTCTTTGTCCTACTCTGTCCACCCTGGGCCATGAGTCATGCCTTCCCAGTGTATCCAGTCTGTATATACTACCCATGTGTTAGAGATGAAGTCATCGTCTAGGTTGTCAGATTCACTACCAAGATACTGCAGTTTTTGTATTCAAGCAGCCCTTGTATAGTGGCCTACCACCACACAGGAATTAGAGCATCTCGAATCACAAGAGTAGAGTACAATTAGATATTCTGACAGAGACTACTTTCACTTAAGTTTTTTTAAAAAAGATTTATTTATTATTATATGGAAGTACACTGTAGCTGTCTTCAGACACACCAGGAGAGGGCATCAGATCTCATTAAAGATGGTTGGGAGCTACCATGTGGTTGCTGAGATTTGAACTCAGGACCTTTCAAAGAACAGTCAGTGCTCTTAACCACTGAGCCATCTCTCCAGCCCCACTTAAGTTTTACTACAATAATTCTTAGTGGTTCTACTTTATTATTAGTGACTTTGATTCTTTTATTGTACCCAATTTACAAGTTTAGCTGTATAAAAACGTGCATATGAAAAACAAAATGCATAGAGCTCAATACTACTCAGCTTCAGACATCTAGACTCTTGGAATGTACTCCCAAGAATAAGGGGATTATATAATATATAATACAACTTTCAGGCTGAAACCTTAAAAAAAGAAGTTGTATTTTTATTTGTCTTTACAATGACATTGCTTCATTTTTTATTTATACTTAATAGCTCACATGCAAAATACACAATATCATGGGGGTTAAAAATACATACTGAATCCAAAGGGCTCTGGAAACTCATGTGTTACAGGTAAAGTAGGCACACATACAAGCATATATGCTGACATTATTTCCTAAGATCACAGTTCTACAATCCAAATTGATAAGCCAAATTGCATATTCATTTCTAAAGTCTTTGTCTTGTACTACTAACGTGCTCTAATAGTGAAAAAAATATATATTCCCTGTAGAAAACTATGAAAAAAACAAAAAAAACAGAAGCCGGGCATGAACATGCCTGTAATCCCAGCAGTTAAAAGGCTGAAACAGAAAAACCATTAGTTCAAGACCAACCTGGACTACACAGTAAGACTGTCCTTTAAAATAAATGAACAAACAAGGCTAGAGAGATAGCTCTGCAGTTACAAGCACTGGTTAGTCTTCCAAAGAGCCCAGGTCAAATTCCCAGAATCCATATGGTAGCTCAGAACCATCTGTAACTCCAACTCCAGGGATCCAACACCCTCACAAATGTACACAAAACACCAGTGCACTTTAAAAAATAATTTTTAAAAATGCTGAATATAATGGAACTGTTGATCCTCTGTTGAAATTACAGATTTGTGCCACCACACTCAGTTTATGTAATGCTAGGGATCAAATTCAGGACATCACACGTTAGGCAAGTACTCTACCAACTAAGATATATCTTGCCCAAAAACAGTGAAATATGTCTAAGAGATAAGTAGATATCAAATAAGGTATAGCATGTAGGATCAGTGTACACACACACGTCATTCTAGCTCAGTAGTTAAGAATATTTGCTGTTATTGCAGAAGTCCTAAGTGTGGGTTCCAGTACCCACAATGGCTCACAGTCATCTCTAACTCCAGTTCCAAGGAATTCAACATCCCTTCTGGTCTCGTAAAGCACCCGACACACATGACGTACACATACACACATGCAGGTAAATATTCACAAAAATAAGAACCTAAAAATAAGAAATAAAAACACAATGAAGCTCATAACTCATGTCTATAACCCCAGCATCAGAGGATGAGGCAGAAGAATTGCCATGTTAGCCTGAGCTATACAATGCACTACAAATCAGCCTGAATACAAAATAAGAGACTCTGCCTCAAAAAAATAAATCAAGTAAAAACGCATAATGATACTCCCACAATCATATACATTCACATCCACTAAGAACTACTATAAACAAAAAGACAAGAAATAATTAAGTATTGGTAAGGATGAGAAATAACTGGACTTTCCTTCATTTCTGGTGAAAAGGTAAAACAGTCTACTTACTGCTACGGCTAATTGATTGTCAACTTGACACACCTGGGAAGAGGGACCCTTAATCAAAGAACTGCCTCCATCAAGACTGGCTTTGTGCACAGTACATCTGTGGGCACTATCTTGAGTGGTAACTGATATGAGAGGGCTAGCTCACTGTGAACAGTGACACCCCTGGCTGGGCTAGTGTCCCTGAGTTGTACATGAAAGCTGACTGACTAAGGTTAAAGAGATAGCTCAGTGGTTAAGAACACAGGCTGAAGCTGGGCGGTGGTGGCGCACGCCTTTAATCCCAGCACTCGGGAGGCAGAGGCAAGAGGATTTCTGAGTTCGAGGCCAGCCTGGTCTACAGAGTGAGTTCCAGGACAGCCAGGTATATACAGAGAAACCCTGTCTTGAAAAAAAAAAAGAAAGAACACAGGCTGTTCTTCCAAAGGACAGGAGTTCAATCCCAGTAACCACATGGTAGCTTGTAACACTGTAACTCCAGTGCCCGGGAATCCAATTATGTTGCCCTCCATCAGCACCAGGCATGCACGTGGTACACAGACCTACATGCAGACAAAACACTCACATATGTGAATCTTGAAGGAGGAGGAAGAGGAAGAGGAAGTGGAGGAGTTTGACAAGGGGAAGCAAGCCAGTAGGCAGCACTATACCCAGTGGTCTCTGCTTCAGTTTCTGCCTCAGTTTCTCTCATGGGCTATAAGCCAAACCTTTTCCTCCCCAAGGTACTTCTGGTCAGCGTTTTAGCACGGCAACAAAAAGATCAAACCACAACAGTCATTTTGATAGTTTCTTTAAAAGCTAAACATAAATTCACATTATCCAGAAAATTACAGCTAAGTATCTCAGCAGGAGAATTACTACATTTGAGACTATACTGACCTACCTAGTGAATTCCAAGTCAGCCTTGGCTACATAGCAAGATTCTATATATTCAAACTCCATCAATCAGTAAATAAGCAAACTGTGATATGTCAATACAATGGAATACTCTTTGGTAATAAAATATTAACTCACCCAATAACATGGATTAAAAACATGGATAAAAATGAAAAACACACCGGGCAGTGGTGGCGCATGCCTTTAATCCCAGCACTTGGGAAGCAGAGGCAGGCAGATTTCTGAATTCGAGGCCAGCCTGATCTACAGAGTGAGTTCTAGGACAGCCAGGGCTATACAGAGAAAAAAAAAAAAAGTCAGTCACTGCCTTGAGGTGGTGCCACTACCCTTTAAAAAAAAAAAAAAGAAAGAAAGAAAGAAAGAAAAACACACTAAAAGAAGACACGTATAAAAGAGTGCCCTGTATACAAGGCTATGTATAGCAATTCTAGAAGGCAAAAATACAAACAGAAGGTAGATGGTTGGTTATCTGGGGTTGGGATCAGAAGTCACTGAAAATGAGCACATCGGACCATTGAATGAGAATGGAAATGTTCTAAAATGGGAGTAATAGTTGCAATATTTGCCCTATATTTTTAAAATGTAAACAGCATGTTCTATAACCCAACCCTCAGCAAAGTGTAGGGTTGGTTTTATTTAAAACTTTTCCCCCTAGTAATAGTGGTGTACACCTTTTCCCCTTTATTTTTATCTTATGGATGTTTTGCCAGCATGTATATGTGCCCATGGAGACCAGAGATATAGGGAGTTACAAGCTGCCATATGGGTTCTGAGAACATACTATGGGTTTAACTTCATCTTTTATATTTAACCAAGAAACTCATTAGAATATTAAGTTTATTTACTTGGTGTGACAGCAAAGGTCTATTAAAGCTCTCAGGAGGACAACTCTGTGGGACAGTCTTATCTACCTAGAAGTTCCAGGCCAGCCAGGGCTGCACAGAGTCCACATCTCAAAGGAGAAACTGAACTTGCCATTATAGCTTCCTGAAAAATAGCAGCAAACTGTCCCAAAACAGTTCTCACCTGAATTTTGTTTAGAGCCTGATGATCCTCCATGTTCAACTTTTGCCTTCTTCTTCTTGGATGAGGAGGAGGGTGACTCAGAAGGCACAGCACGTTTTTCTACCACAGGAGTGGAAAGAGCTCGTTTTTTGAACAGCTCTCGATCTCTCAACAGGCTTGGATCCATAATGCTACAAAGCAAACACATATCTTTAATATAAATTCAGATCACTCAAACCCGCATGCCAAGTCTACAGTCCTTGGCAAGTTAGTTCCCACCAAATATAGCATCACAGTTCTGAAGAGCAGCTGCACATTAAGTGGCATGACCAGAGCCAACTAGGGTCTCCACATTTCAGCCATCAATGACATTTAGAAGTCTCCAGAAAATATCAGTGGATGGATGGCTTTCATATTCTGTTGCTACACTTTGACATTCATGAGATTTGCCTACAAGGTACAACCTGGATTCTAGCTTCTATCTGCACATCATGTAACAAATGAAATAGATCAGCTCCTTCAGGGAGCACAGCTTCTCAACTGAGATGAGTGGGGAGCATCTTTATTAGCAATGCAAGAACCAGCTCTTGAAAAGGGCAATGCCCAGCCACTTCTGTCAAACCACAGATGAGTGTAAATAGTTTCACAGAGGGGAAAACACAGAATGCTATCTCTAATAACCATACCAACTTGAGAGAATAGCCAAGAAATCCTAAACCAACTCTGCTGCCTCATCAGTGTGAACAGCTACCTTCAAGAGCAGTCCAAAATATCCAACTAATAATTTTGAATGGTGGTTTTTATCTCCAGTAATATGTAGTAATGTGTATATATTGGGATTTGTGTAATAAAAAAATCAAAGGGAACAAAATTTCGTAACTGTAAAGACTTACATATTCAAAATTCTTGACTTTTTCTTTAATGACAACAGTATACCCTTCAGTTAGCCATATACTGACACATAATTTCCTGTGGCAAAAAGTTTCAGTGTTTCCCAGTGTATTGTAACTTAATGGTAATAAATGACTTTTAAGTATTTTTATAAAATACAGACATGCATACATATATGCATGCATATACACACACAGAGAGATATACAGAGAGAGACAGACAGAGAGACAGACAGACAGACAGAGACAGAGAAATTACCCCCCCACACTGGCTCTAGCTGAGGATATAGTTCAGTTGATAGAGCACCTGCCTTATTTCATGGGGTCCTGGGTTAAATCCTCAGTACCACAATCATACACACAAATTTTAATTACAAGTATAGCTCACACTTGAAGCTCACATTATGTATTATGTACCAGTGCTCTAGAAACAAAATCTGGGCAGAAGTTAGAAAGCAAATTTAAGCTCAGTAAAGAAGAAAGAGAAAGGGGAAGGGGGAGGAAAGGAAAAGCAAGGGAAGGAAAGGAAAGAAAAGAGGGGGGATCAGAACTGCTATAAATGAAATGGTGTATTTTTAAAAACCAGTGTTCTCTTATTAACTAAGAAAGCTGGGTTAAGGTATTAAAAACATCCACATTGTCTCGAAAAAAAAAAAAACAACAAAAACAAAGTCTACAGAAGCTGGGCACAGTGGTGTACACCTTTAATCTCAGCATTCTCGGGCAGAACCAAGCAGATTTCTGCAAGTTCAAGGCAAGAATGATCTACAGAGTTCTAGGACAGCCAGGACTACATAGAAAGACACTGGAGGGGGAAAGTGTATTAAAAAATTCCTGATTTAGGAGGTAGAACTAAATGACCATTTCCCCCCTTCCTAGTTATAAAACTACAATTTTAAGCAATCTCAACACAACATGAACACAAGGAGAACCCCCAGTGGAATCACCAAGAATCTTACAAAATTCTTTTCTCATCTCTTCCTAGCACCCTGCAGGGGTTTCGGAAAAGCTCACACTTGCCCCTGTAAATGAATTTCACACCATTGAGACTAGGGTTCAGTCAGGGGGAAAGATACTCTACCAGGCTCCCTGACTTTCATTGGGGTTTTAGACCTCATAACCCTTTCATACACTGAAAATATTTTAAGTTGAAAAATGCATTTAATACATCTTTTGTACTGAACATAAATGCCTAGCAACCTGGTACACAATGGAGTATCAACTGTGCCTTTGTGATCTCAACTCTGGGAGCTCTCTGCAGCTACCTAGCATCGTTAAAGTAAAGTACTAAGTCACTAGCCTAGCAAAACATCCTAAACTCAAGTTCAGTTTTTTACCAAGTATTGCTGAAGCATCCTAAATGGTTCCACTGAGTTCCTTGATTAAAAATTGGAAGATGGAGACTGGAGATATAGGCTTGCTGGAGGCATGTGGCAGTTGTGACGGGTTCAAAACACACTCATAAGGAAAACTCAGTGTGGACTTCACGTAAGAAGAATTGAAGAGTTCCTGGTCTAAGAGTAAATAAAACACTTGCTTCCCCCAGTTTCAATTCCTAAAATCCGAGCAATGATCTACAGAACTGCTCTAAACACAATTTCCTTCCTAGGTCGGGGAAGGGGGACACTATTAGTGTTGTACATACTCCGCTCAACTGTAAAAGTGGGGAAGATATTATGAAAGTTTTTTTTTCAAGAGTAATTATTATTTTGGTTGTACTGAGTAAGAAATTAACATTAACTATTAATATGCAAGTGAGGAAGAAATAGGGAGGGAAAGCATGAAGAGAGTAAGAAAAAATTCACACTTGAGGAGACTGAGGAACCAGGCAGCTTGCAACTCCTAAAACTGGAACATTTCTATTTTACTTCATAAAGTCAGATGACTAATCTGGACTTCTAATAAAGACTTTTAGGAGCCGGGCAGTGGTGGCACGCGCCTTTAATCCCAGCACTTGGGAGGCAGAGGCAGGCGGATTTCTGAGTTTGAGGCCAGTCTGGTCTACAGAGTGAGTTCCAGGACAGCAAGGGCTACTCAGAGAAACCCTGTCTCGGGGGCGTGGGGTGGGGGTGGGAAGGCTTTAGGACAGATCACACCTGTATTACTTAGAAAAACTTAACTACATAATGCCCCCAAGTCTGAAACACTAGGCATTAGTGCTATGACTAATTTTAACAAATAAAACCTGAATAGGAGAGGCACCACTAAGGTCACAGCTGGAAGAAGTCAAGTGCGCCAGCCCTGGAAAGCTCTCTAAAATAAGAGACCTCTATCTATCTGATACCAACAAAGGTACCCAGAGCAAGCGGTTTACTCTCCGGCGTTCCAACTCACTTTTCCTCCTTTTCCAACATCTGTAACTGCACTGCCCAACTTAGGGCTAACCTGTATGGTAGAGAAACTACATCCCAGGTCTACTTTACATACTTTTAGTCAATCAAAAGCCCCGAACAGGATATACGACAGAGAGTTGGTACGTTTCACGGTGGACAGATACGGGGAAACTAACAAAATCTTCAAGCTCCACCGTCCAGTTCTTTCCCAACCCCAGAATGTGCAATCTTCCAGCCTGTCTACCCTTGTCTCTGGCTTCTCGGCTCGCCCTGCCACTGGACCACACCTTGACACGGACCGCGGAGTTCGATCTGGGAAAACGCCTCTCGACTCCTCAGAAAACGCACAACTCAAAAGTTTAAGTAACATTTAGAAAAGGCAGGGGGGACGCCAGTCGGGATGGGGGACGCCATGTCGGGAGGTGCCCCCCAACTCCACACAGGCTGAGCTCGGCTGCTAAGGTTAAAAAAAAAAACCGAGGGGTCCAGAGGCCGCACAATCCGCTCGTCCACCTGGAATCTTCCCGCTTGCCAACCCAAAAGTTTGCCTTATGGCCGTCCGGCCTAAAAGACAATGCTGGCTGGAGCGAGCCCCTTAAGGGGCTCCGCTTGGAGAACGGCTCGGCGGCGTGGCGTTCACGCGCTTCCCCTCGGAAGCCGCGTCCCGCCGCAGGGACTCGCCCGGTGGCCCGCCGACGCCGCGGTCCCCTACCTCAGCGCCCGCAGCCCGCGCCGCCTCCCGGCCTCCGCCTCGGCCGCACGCACGCACGCACGCACACACGCACACACGCCCACGGCGGCCCCGCTTCCCGCCCCTCGTCAGCGGCCCCCGACCCCGCCACCGCCGCCGCCGCGCGCACGCCCTGCGCAGACCTGCTGAGGGAGTCCAGCCACTGGCCGCCGAGCCCGAGGCGGCGACTCGGCCTCGGCTCCGCCCTCCACTTCCTGGTGCGGCGGCTGGACGCTCGCTCGCTCCCGGCAACCACCGCGACGGCGCTCCGAAGACGCGCCTGCGTCGCTGCGGGCTCCGCCCCGCGTTTCCATGACGACCGGGGCGCGCTCAAAGGCTGCCCGCCACGTTAACGTCACAGGCTCTGCTCCAGAAGAACTGAAAGACACTTTTCTGGGCCCAAAGTCAGAGTTTAGGACCAGCTCCTTTAGCGGGCTCTGGAGTCTAACCCAACCGGCAATATTACCAATATTTTTTTCTGTGTTTTTTTTTGGAGTTTTTTTTTTGTTTTTTGGGTTTTTTTTTTTTTTTTTTTGGTTTTTGAGACAAGGTCTCCCTGTGTTGCCCTGGTTGGCCTGGAACTTGAATTAAAGACTACTTTGACCTGGAAGTTGCAGAGATTGTTCTGCCTCGGCCTCCCAAGTGCTAAGACGATAGATACGTGCTTCATGCCAAGCTTTTTTACTTTATTTTTAATACCACTCACCAGAACCACCTTTAACAAGTGGGGGAGGTGGGGGAGGTGGAGGCAGAGGCAAACTCAACCTAGAGTTCAACTTCTGGACTTTAAACTCAAAACTTACAGCTCAGCTTCTGCGCTTCAAACACCGGTTCTTTTCATTCTTGTCATATATATATGACAACATAAGATGTGGGTGCGACGTTTGGCAACAACAACAAATAATAATTGACCCATCCTACACCCTACAACTATACTTGTTTGTACAGCCTAATCCAGTGTTCAAACATTCAATAGCTGTAGTTTATTAGAACTAGTTACCTTGGGTCTTAGTTTTGTACTCCCCTCCTCCAAAACAGGATGCTAATGATGCAGAAACTAGCTTTGTATAACTACATCTTTGTCGGGTCCAAAGGAAACTCCAATTCTTCAAACTTGAAATGACAGTTCAAAGATCCACTAGTTAACTCAATCTGGTCTATAGGAGGAATTCTGACAAGCAGACAAAAGACGGCATACCTCTGGAACTTGTGAAGTTCTAGTTCCTGTCTGTCTAGTAAAAAGACTCATTTCCCTTACCTCCAGCAAAAGGCTCTCCAACGAACATATCCGAGTCAGCTCCGGGGTCCCTCAGTCCTTACTCAGAAGCACTTCTTATACATTTCAAAGCCTGCTGAACAATCTCCTGGCCCTTCCCATCCACCAAGTACTCATTCTTCTCATAGCCAATCTGTTTCCACTCTTCCTCTCTCCTGCTCTTCTCAAAATCCTTCCCCTATTTTCTATCAGTGGCCATTTTCCTGTTTCTTGTAGATAGCCCTGGGAAAGCCTAGTCCGCTGGACCTGGTCAGTCTACTACTTTCTCTCTCTGCCCTGGACTCTTCCAGATCCCTGTAGCTGTTGTTTCTCTTATGTCTCCAATAAAAACCTTAATCATATCATGGGGTGGTCATGTTGGCAGTTTGTTTACTGTACCCGTCTTGCGTACACCGGGTGCCAAATGTGAATACAATCTTCCTTAGGGTTACTGTTGCCGTTATGAAACATCATGACAAAAGCAACTTGTGGAGGAAAGGGTTTATTTCAGCTGACACTTTCAGGTAACTGTCTTAGTGAGGGTTTTACTGCTGTGAACAGATACCATGACCAAGGCAACTCTTTTAAGGACAACATTTAATTGGGGATGGCTTACAGGTTGAGAGGTTAAGTTCACTGTCATCAAGGCAACATCCAGGCAGGCATGGTACAGGAGGAGCTCAGATTTTTTTTGTTTTGTTTTGTTTTGGTTTTTTGTTTTTGTTTTGTTTTTTTTTTGTTTTTCAAGACAGGGTTTCTCTGTGTAGCCCTGGCTGTCCTGGAACTCACTTTGTAGACGAGGCTGGCCTCAAACTCAGAAATCTGCCTGCCTCTGCCTCCCAAGTGCTGGGATTAAAGGTGTGTGCCATCACTGCACAGCATCAACCACTATTCTTTACTGAATTCTCATACTATGCACAGATTCTAATAGTTCCAAAATGAGCCAGGTACCAAAGAGGAACAGCCCTTGTGCCACAGAGCATGCAAGTCATCTAGATAAGGCAACCCAAAACCCGCCTACCCAGCCTTGCCTGTTTATACCCATAGAAACCATGATCAAATCTCTTTACCATACTTGTCTTTCATTTCCCTGCTGGCTGACCCCCAGTGCTTCCTCATGGTCCCCACTCCTGCATAGGATGATATGCCTCCTCTAGGCATCTAAGAGTTTAACAATGATGTGTTTTCACTTTGTTTTGTTTTGATTAGGGGGGCTTGTCCAAGGATTTTTCCGTGTGTCCCTAGCTGTCCTAAAATTCACTCTGCTGTAGAAAGTATCAAAATCCCAGCCTAGGGTTTCTACCCTGCCTTTGTTTATTGAATTCCCGGATGAAAGACACACTCACAACCTCTATATTTACAATAACCCTTAAACAACCCAAGAACTGGGCAGCTGCCTACCCTCCAATAGCCAGGGTTCCTATTCCTGTACAAACATCATAACCAAGAATCAAGTTGGGGAGGAAAGGGTTTACTTAGCTTACATTTCCACATTGCTGTTGATCACCAGCGGAAGTCAGGACTGGAACTCGAGCAGGTCAGGAAGCAGGAGCTGATGCAGAGGCCATGGAGGGATGTTCCTTACTGGCTTGCTTCCCCTGGCTTGCTCAGCTTGCTCTCTTATAGAACTCAGGACTACCAGCCCAGGGATGGCACCACCCACAAGGGGCCCTCCCACCCTTGATCACTAATTGAAAAAAATGCCTTACAGCTGGATCTCATGGAGGCATTTCCTCAAGGGAGACTCCTTTGTCTGTGATAACTCCAGCTTGTGTCAAGTTGACACATAAAACCACCCACTATACTGCATGATGTTAGAATCTACTTTCCTATCGATAACTCTGAGTTATTACTTACTATTGACTGTGTTCCATCTGGGCTGCTCTTACCTCCAACTGGGCAGCCCTCAGGGCCACTCTCTCTTGACCTTTAACCAATGGTAGCCATGTAAGATTTGGAGAGCTGAGTCCAGGACATCCCACTCACAAAAACACAGAGATGGAGATCGATGCAATAAACAGGAGGTTTAATGATCCAGTATACTGGGGTCATCCCGCAATCTGGGCAGAGGCGACCCAGAAGAACAGAAGCACATACTCTTTGGTTTTTAGGGACAGGGTTTCTCAATATAGCCCTGGCTATCCTGGAACTCTCTCTGTAGACCCGGCAAGCCTCGAACTCAGAAATCCGCCTGCCTCTGCCTCCCAAGTGCTGGGACTAAAGGCGTGCGCCGCCATCGTCCGGCAAGCACACACTCTTTACACCCTTTCAGAACACAGGTTTTAGTTTACAGCATGAGTGGGTTATCTCTCATTAGTGGAGCCCATTATTCTCTGTGTCCCTTGTCCTTTGTGCCCCAGGTGAGGAGATACCTTTTGCATGTAGGAGGGGTGTTGAGAGATGTGCCCCTCACTGTGGGTGGGACGTTTCCTGGAACCGGGCGTTACTCCCTGCAGTTGGGGCATCTCCTGGGACGGATGTTTATTCAGTAAATTCCTTTGAAGCTCCCTGACTTTAAGTTTAATGGACATTCTTGGCTTCCTGGTATTTTTCTGAGGTGATCCTGTTTACTAAATTCTTACAGCTTCTCCTTCCTCCTTTCCTGCACCTTTTCTTCCTTGTAGTCCCCTCCCCCCAAGCCCTCGAAACCTTAACTCCACCTATGTTTCTTCTGCCCAACTATTGGCTATTAGCATCTTTATTTACCAATCAGAATTAACTTAAAGGTTACGGGGGCTATGCACAGAATCCAGGTCTTGGGGGCCCACACTTAGCATTATAATACAGTAAAAGACAAAACCTCAACACTATTGCAGAACAGGCTGGCCTGCCACTGCATCCCAAGTGCTGGGATGTGAGCCACTACTTCTGTAGGCTCTAACAATATCTTCCTATGTAGGCCACAGGTTACCTTCCCAATCACTCTTGCCTTCCCCTGCTTTTCAAATTTCACTCGGGTTGATGGTGGGTGCGTCTAGATTAGTGGCTCTCAACCCTCCTAAGGCTGTGACCTTTTACAACAATTCCTCAGGTTGTAGTGACCGCAACCATGAAATTATTTTCATTACTACTTTATAACTGTAATTTTGCTAGTTATGAATCCTAATGTAAATATCTCATATGTAGGATATCTGATATGTGACCCCTGTGAAAAGGTCATTCAACCCCCACAGGTTGAGAACCACTGATCTAGATGGTGTGTTCATCCAGAATGCTTGCTTTGCCAGAGCCTTGTGTTAAGGATGTCTATGTGACACGGCTTCCACATAAGCAGAAACATGTTGGAGATTTCTGGAAAGGTCTTTGTCTCCTGATATAGATAGTACTCATACTTCAAACTGGAACACAAATGTGACACTCACTAGAAACGAAGAAGTTATCACACAGCTTAAGTCCACAAGCCACACAGGAAATGAACCTTCCTTCCAAAGAATAGCAAAATGAGAAGACACAGAGATCTTGGAGCAGCGATGCTCTCTGTGAAGGCACTTCCTCCAGCCCTGTGTCTAGGTGAGGAAAATAAAAATAAGCCCCTATTGAGTTCAACAGCTCACTTGGGCTTTTCACAGGCTCACAAATAATGCCCCTCACAACCCTGTCTACCCAGGATTCAGTTATCACATTTTACAGGAAAAGTAACTCAGTGTCACCCAGTTCCTAACATTTCCTTCGGCTGCTTCTGACTTAGCCACAATGATCAGCAATGGCTCTCCTTCACCGTTGACATTGCAAGTTCCCATCCATAGGTGAGACTGTTTGCCCAGGCAACACATCCAGAGCAGAAGCAAGCAATCTCCACATTCTTCTTCTCAGCTCTTCTCAGTTGCACGGACATCTTATTCCCTTAAACCGTGTGTGTGTGTGTGTGTGTGTGTGTGTGTGTGTGTGTGTTGTCTCAACTGCTCAGCCCATTAGATTAGATTGCTAGGAAGATTCCTTCATGTCATTGCTTGATTATGTTTGCTATCTCAGAACATGTGCTATAACAACCATTCTTCACTTTCAGGATCCTCCTGAGAGGTTTTTTGTTGGGGTTTTTGTTGTTGTTTTTTTTGTTTGTTTGTTTCTTATAATTTAAAAATAAAACCATGGCTGGAGAGATGGCTCAGTGGTTAAGAGCACTGACTGCTCTACCAGAGGTCCTGAGTTCAAATCCCAGTAACCACCGGGTGACTTACAACCATCTGTAATGACATCTGATGCCCTCTTCTGATTGTCTGAAGACAGCTACAGTGTACTTACATATAATAAATAAATAAACCTTTGAGTCGGAGCAAGAAGGAGAAAATAAATAAATAAAGCCAGCCAGATGTGGTAGCACACACCTTTTATTCCAGCACTCGGTACGCAAGGTAGGTAGATCTTTGAATTTCAGGCTAGCCTGGTGTATATCGTGAGTTCCTAACCAACCAAGGTTACATAAGGAGATCCTGTCTCAAAAACAACGACAAAATACACAAAACAAAGAAAACAACAACAACAAAACAAAAAAACCAAATCAACAACAACAACAACAAACCCCACCCCTCCAGAAGAGGTGGCTATAAAGGTTTATTTATATCTGTAATGTTGCAGTATATTTGATCACACGGTGAACCCTGAGATTGTGTTTGTTAGGCTGGAGGTTTGGGGACAAAGGTAAGATGATCTCGGGCAAAGGGTCCCTGACCTTGCTTGCAAAAGCCCGGGGAAAACACTGGACAAAGCCAGCCTCTAGTTCCGGATTCCAAAGTGACCCCTGAGACCCACCTACAGGGTCTAAGTTCACCAAATACAGCTATAACTCCAGTACCTCCCCACCAGGTCACAACTTCCGCCATTACTCCCCTTTCAGAAGCCCCTACCTCAGGCCAGCCTTGCGACTTCAACTGACCTCCTCCTGTGAAGCCGATGAACCCGCCCAAGAGCTGCTCTAATAAACCTGCCTTTTTACTCTAAATTCAGTTGTGCTGTAGCACACATCCTTCTGCTTTAATATTGTAAGCCGGTTTAAATAAAGCCATCCATAGATCGAGAGGGCAGAGCAAAGTCCCCAGCAGACAGGAAGCGAACATAGGGTTAGTAAGAAAAAAAAAAAAAGCCGGGCGGTGGTGGCGCACACCTTTAATCCCAGCATTTGGGAGGCAGAGGCAGGCGGATTTCTGAGTTCGAGGCCAGCCTGGTCTACAGAGTGAGTTCCAGGACAGCCAGGGCTACACAGAGAAACCCTGTCTCGAAAAACCAAAAAAAGAAAAAAAAAAAAGAAAAAAAAAAACATAGAAGAGTATGAGGGAGTCGGGAGGACAGAAAGACAGACACACAGGAAGTAGAAGGGAGGGGCTTTCAGTTGGAAGGAGGTTGTTTGAGAGAGGGGCGTGTCCCGGTGAGACTGTCAACTGAGGGGG
>JADRCD010119848.1:0-22201 GCA_019843815.1 Montemys delectorum
CTTGTTTGTTTGTTTGTTTGTTTGTTTGTTTGTTTTGGAGGAGAAAATGGGAAAGGGAAAATGTACATGTAAATAAAGAAAATACCTAATTTTAAAAAAAATATTGTCTCTAAAATCAAATAAGAAATTTAAATGTTTAAAATACTTAAAATATAAAATAATATTCTGAACGTTTTGGTATCTGTTGTAATGTTTTCCTGTTCATTTCTTAACATGCTAGTCTGTGTCCTATTTTGATAGTTGGGCCAAGGGTGGTCTGTTGATCACATTTCTTTTTTTCACAGAACTAGTCTGCAGTGAGAACTTTTTATTTCCTAAAAAATCCAGTTCTGTTATGTGATTGTTTTTGTTTTAATCTTAGGTGTGGGATATAGAGATGCTTCAGATTGTCCACTAATTATGGTTGTCATGTGTTCTTGCAATGGCATGATTTTTGCCAGATGCAGATAGTTTAGATTTGGAATTCTGGCTTTTCGTAAGAGGGTATAAATGCTAGAGACCCAGGGAGGCTGCTGTTCAGCCTTCAACTGTGCCCTCTGCTGCTAGTCACTCCTGCCGCTGGTCCCTGCTGTTGCTTTTGCTGTTTGCTGGTTTGCTGGATTGCTGGATGGAGATATCCTGGTGATGAAGATTGGTCTTGCCCCTATGAACCTGATGCTGCTAATCAACAGGATGTAGTCTAATGAGATTGATGCCCCTTTCCCCTGTAACCTTTCTTGCCTACCTAGATTTGGGGAGTTGGAAGGGAATGGGGTGGAGAAGGGAAGTAGAGATTAAAGAACACAATAAAGTAGCCAGAAAGTACAGTTACCCAAGCCCTCAGATTCAGTGATTTTTTATTTTTACTCACATCACTTTCCTTTTTAATTTTACTGATGTTTGGTCTGATTTTTATTATTTCATATTTTCTATTGGTTTTTCTTGTGTTCTAAATTTTGAATTGTATCACTAAGCAATTTATTTGTGATTCTTTTATTCTTTTCATGTAGGCACTTAGAGATATAAATTTCACTTGTAAATTTTTAGTAAATTGTGTATTTACTAGAAATCTGTCTTTTGTCAATTTTAAGTGTTATTGCATTGTGATTAGTTAAGAACAGAGAATCATTTTAAACTTTCTGAATTTGTAAAGATTTGTTTTGTGTCACAAGTTATGGTTTATCTTAGAAAAGATTCTGTGTGTTACTAAGTAGAACATTTATTCTTTGATGTTTGGGTACAATATTCTATAAATATATTGTCTATTTGATGTATGATAATTTTGTTTTTCTGTTTATGTTTTTGTCTGATTAACTGTCTATTGGAGAAAGTGGGACATTAGAATCATCCACTAATGAACGATGTAATCTATGTTTTTAAATCTGGTTGTAGGGTTTAATTTTTATCATATTGGGAACCCTAAAGTTTGATATTTATCTCTATCTTGATCTCTATCTATCTGTATCTATATCTAGATCTACATTTGGGATAGTAGTGCATTTTTGGTTAACTGTTCCCTTGATTAGAATGAAGAGTAATTTTTAACTCTCCTGTTTATTTTTAGTCTATTTTTTCAGCTATTAGAATAGCAGCACATGCTTGCTTTCTGTTCCCATTTCATTGGCTGACATTTTATTTTAAGTCAGCACATAGCTTTAAAAAAATCATGTTTCTTGTAGACAAGAGGCAGGAAGGTTTTTTTTTTTTTGATTCATTTAGTAAACTTGTATCTTTTGATTAGAGAATTGAGGCCATTGATAGTTAATGCAGTTATTGGAATGTTTGTGTTACTTGTGGTCATCATGTTGTTGATTTTTGGTGTTGTTTGTGTTCTCATATATTTAACATTACGAATATAAACAATCATGGTCATATTTTATGCATAAGTGAAAGGCATACTTGCAAATCATTGTCATTTTTCCTGTAAGTGCAGATTATGAATGATTCACAAAGTGACATATATTTTTCACTTTTCTGGAACTAAATTATATTACGTCTGAAACTGAGAAATATGTTTATATATAAAAAGGCAATGGAATTATTGAGTGAATAATTTACTCGGGGTTACCAGATACTGCCTAAGTCTGAAACTGCTTTACTTAGTATAAAATGGTGAACTTTGCTCCTTATAGTCTCAGTTGTTAGAAAGAAGGCATTTGCTCAAGCCTGCCTTCAGGGACTCAGTGACTCAACAGCTACATCATCACTAGCTGCCAACCCTTTAAAAGCTCCTTCCTACCCTGGACATGACAGATGGTTCTCTTGATCTTCTTTTTTGTCTCTCTATCCATCTGCCTTTGTCTCCTTCTCATTCTCTTTCTTGTTTCTGTTTTCAGTCTCTCTGTCTATCTGTCTATCTTTGCCCTTCTCTCTTTCTGATAGTCTGTCTGTTGACCCACCTGTCTCTTTCATTCTCTCTGTCTCCTAGTCTTTCTCTCTCTCTCTCTCTCTCTCTCTCTCTCTCTCTCTCTCTCTCTCTCATGTGAGAGAACCACTCCTATGAACATTTTACTTGAGATCTGTTATACAGTGTGATTTCTTTGTGGTATACCTTGGCAAGGACCTGATAGGTACTTCTGCTGCTTAATCCTAACATTGCACCAATGACTTGGTAGGATCGACTGGTGCCTAGTGCTCTTCCCATGGGTGTTTGAACCACATCATGACCTTATGTGCCCAGTCCATCTGCAACAAATTCACCTTGCAGTCTACTGATCACTAGGCCTTCCATTCACTCCCAGTAACTGGTGTAAATGCTTCTCTTAGTCTTTGGTGGAGCTACCCACCTCTGAATGTTTCTTGTTGACATGGATTTTGCTTTCTTGATTTGTTTGAAAGTTCTGATCCCAAGCATTTTTGCCTCCTCTGGCTTTTAGCCTTGGATCTTGAACTGTGAAGACACTACCTACTTGTGCCTTTTTCACCTGTCCTCTCTACCTCTTTGGGATACCTTGGAATTTAGACCTTGGACTACCCCTTTCATAAACTCTACTGGGTAAAATGTAAACACAGTTACCTATTTTGTTGTGATTAATCAGTTAAAAAATGTGAAAGTTAATCTGTCTTGGCAAATGTGACAAGAGGAGTATAGTGTCTCAAAGACCAAGAATGAAGCCTTGTGTGGTTCATATGCTTGCCATTTACAATTTGTGGCTATATGCATGGAAAAGTCTACATTCAATTTAGTTCTAAATAGCATGGACATTTATGGTTTTCAATAAAACTGTTTTATTGACTATTGGAGTATTTATAAACATTAAATATCAATGAATTAGAACTATGATGGAAGAACTTTAAATGTTTAATAAAATCTCCTTAAGTTTTACAAATAAATACCAAGTTATTAAATGGAATTTTTATCACTATACTGGCTGGTTTTGTGTGTCAACTTGACACAGGCTGAAGTTATCACAGAGAAGGGAGTTTCAGTTGGAGAAGTGCCTCAATGAAATCCAGCTGTGGGGCATTTTCTCAATTAGTGATCAAGGTGGGAAGGCTCATTGTGGGTGGTGCCATCCCTGGGCTGGAAGTCTTGGGCTCTATAAGAAAGCAGGCTGAGCAAGCCAGGGGAAGCAAGCCAGTAAGGAACATCTCTTCCTGACCTGCTTGAGTTCCAGTCCTGACTTCCTCTGGTGATAAACAGCAATGTGGGAGTAAGCTGAATAAACTCTTTCCTCCCCAGCTTGCTTCTTGGTCATGATGTTTATGCAGGAATAGAAACCTTGACTAAGACAACCACCAACTGAAGAATGTTTAATTTCAGAATAGCAACTGCATTAATCAATTCAGAGGCTGAAAATGAAAGTATATTTTCTTCTATAAAGTTGAGTAAAACACAGAGAATAAGATGTGTATTTACTGTTTCTTAAATTGCAAGGGAAAAAAGATCCAACATCACCTTATATTTACAGTTAGTTGTTTTCTTTTAAATATGCAAAGAGAAATGAGCTACTGAAAGACAAAGGAAAGGTGAAACATTACCACCCTATCTCAAGAGTTGAGAAGGACTTTGGAGACCATGTAGTTCACTGTTTAACATAGAGTGTTCCTATCCCTCAGAGTTCAAAGTCTAATATGTGGTATATAAAATTAAATTCCAGATATGATTTCTTATAGTTCTCCTTAAATAAGAAAGGATTTCTCCCTGTGACTTTGGTGAAGAAAGTCACAATCAGAAGAAAGCTTTATTTTCCTCAAAACAGTGGAAAAGTTGTCACACAGATGTTATAGAAAACGTCAAAACACAATCATAACATTTTACAATTCACTACACAGACTGGTAAAGGATGAAGGGTCAACTTGTGGGATTCTCTCCAGAATAATAACCTTACACCAAGGAGAACAGAATAGAGATGTATTCATTAAACTAGGAAACTTCTTGGAAGACTTCTGTTCCATGTCCAATTTTCATTTTCACTTCATACTTTAACATCATAAGGTAGGGCCAGCAGGCAAGCAAGCAGATTTGCCAGAAGCTTGTATGATAGTTAGCTTTTTGTTTTTCCAAGGCACATGTTACAATTGACAGGCTAAATTTCAATGGTCAAGTTGCTAAGCATAATAACTATTCCATGTCAGCTATTTCTCCAGGTTGTTCTGCTCCAGGTAGTAAAATGAAGTCACCCTTGGAAATGGGAGTACCAACTGTGCTTTATGTCAATCATCAACTACATTAATAAATCACTATCAAATGATCTTTCTTTGCTTTTTTATCTGTGACTTCCAACTGTGCAGAAGAACTAACATAACTCATTTCATCTTTGTTCATTACCTTCAGAAGTTGTTTTCGTGGTACTGATCATCTGAGTCAATCATGACAAGGAAGGAGACTGAGTCAATGACCAGGAATCTTCTACAAAACTAAGTACTGTAACAGCTAATTTTCATGGTGCATTTTACAAAAATAACTTGAAAAGAATTAGTCCCCGGCACTATATTCAGCATGGGTTAGTCCTTGAAATCTTAGTGGGGAGCCAGGGAATGAAGAAAGGACAGACAAACATAGGAAAGAGGAACCAAGAGGGCCATGCACGCTATGCTGGAGTGGCACCCATTAACCAAAAATCTGGAAACTCAACAAGTTTATTATGCATAGTACTAAAAGCAGGGGTTATCTAGTCTCAGTGCTATTGGTTTTAACAAAATCTTAAATATTTAATTTTACCAAAAAGACTCAGGAGCCAATGCTAGGGCAAAAGCCTGCTAACTCAGAGAGGTAGAAAAAGTACCCAGCTGACCTTCATTTTCAACTGACCTCCGAAAAAGAAGTTCTTCTCCATATCATCTCTCAAACGCCTCAGACTGAATGTCCCTTCCTTCTACTTCCTGTGTGTCTCTATTCATCCTCTCTGACTTCCTCTTGCTCTCTCTGATTTTTTTCCCCTATGTTCACTCCTTGTCAACTTGCTGCTTGCTCTGCCTCTTGATCTACAGTTGCCTTTTTATAATCCTCTTTACAAAGAACAGAAAACTCTTGGATTAAAGGTGTGTGCTGTAGCTGAGCCATACCACAACAGGTGTGGCTAGTAACTAGAAACAGGTTTTTCCAGTAAACAACTCAATCTTGTGTTTCACAGTGTGATCAAATATTTTGCAACATTTCTGCCTTTTTACTTGAATAAAAAGGAAAAATTTTTAACTCTATCACAGTAAAGCTACAAATTCCAAAGTTATTTCTGCCAACCTTTCCACAATGTCCAACTTAGTTGTATTCGGCAGTTTTAGGATTACGTATTTTGAATTCAAAGTTCTGTAAAATGTTAGTATCAATCTCATATGAACTCAGCAATTTGAATGTCCTGAGCAGTTTGTTGTCCAAGGCTGATATCTGGGTTATGTTTGTCAGCTTAGTGGCAATCATGGCTAGGTCGAGCCTAGCAGTCAACCCAAAGGTGTCTACTGTTTCTGTAGAACCTGGCAGCATAAGAGGAATGTGCCATTTTGCCTAGTGATTAGTGTTACCACACTCCATTGACTCTTCATTGCAGGCCCTAATCATCTTCTTAGAGTTCTCAAAGTTTACTGTTAGGAATGGTATAAAATGTACATATTTTATATACCATATTCAGCAGATCTCAGGGGTTTGAGGACCACAATCTATTAAGTACACGAGAGGTATGCAAACTTTATTCCTTGTTACCTGATTCAGTCTCAAATGTGAAAAATCTTACAGGAAGCTAGATGACTCTTTTTCTAGAATTACTTAGTATTCTGTATAACTGCTAGTATCACAACAGAAAGCTTATATATACACATAATAATCTTATAGATTTTGAGATAGTATTTATACCTTAAGAAAATTCTAGAGAGTCAAAGGAAAAACAAAAGATTGTGAGATTAGTGGAAATAGATCAGTTCCTCACTTTTTGTTTTCCTCTGTCCCATAGCAGGGGGATCTTCTGATATGAGACAGAGATTTTGGATTTTTTTTTTTTTTAAAGCATGTGTGGATTTAGAGAAGGATAGAACCATGCTTCAACCCTAAAGCCAATTTTAATTATTAATTGATTTTGGATCATATAAATACCCTTTCCTCTTATGCCTGTAGAGGGTAGCAGAGACAAACATTTGGGAATCTGCCATGAGTGGGCCAACTTCATGATGGGAGGAAATAACAGAGCATCTGCCTTGCCTGTCCTATCCCACATTAGGCAGTTGTCCAGTGGGAAGGGGCCTTTGTGCTGGCATGGGTGTCAGAGCTGGACCAGGGCTCCAAGCTGTGGTTTCAGGCCAGTTAGCTGGAGGTGTAACCCTTCCCCAACCCAGGGTTGTTCTTTTTGGCTGGTTATTTCTTTCCTAGGGCAAAATGTTTTTGGCAACAGAGAAAGTATTATCTTTCAATTGAAAAAAAAATCCTTTGAAATGCTGAAACTAAATATACCTTAGTATATGCAGATAAATAAACCTATATTCCTTTTTCTCTTTATATAAGATAGAGAGATAATCTCTTTATATAAGATTCAAGATATAAATGTATTTTATTTTAGATCACAAAGGACACTTCATTCACTTTCAATTTCATCCTGCCTTTTGCAAGTGGCTTTTAAATTTAAATCACTAATGCCCTTGTGCCTGCCTTTGCCTTCAAAGGATTGGGATTAAAGGCAGATGCCTCCCAAATTCTGGGATTAAAGGTTTGAACCATTGCCTGGTTATGATTTCCTTATAATAGTTATTCTCATAGGCTGATCCTGGTTTAATTTGGTCCCCCATCTCCCCCTATTTTTTCAGTGTTACATGCAAACTTTCAAGTTTTTTGAAGTTGTGTATCATTCTTTCTGATTTATTGTAAATTTGTTGCCTGGCAAATTTTAGTATTTTTGTCTTAATTCAACGTGATACCAATTTGTTCACTATTTCATTATTTTCAGACATTGTGTTTGTCTTGACTGCATGATCTACAAAAATTTGATGGCTTTGCTAACTTTTAGAATTTATGTTCATGCCTCTCATGACCAGATATTTTTGTCATTTATCTGTCAGTTAGTAGTTTTCCATTTTGATGATCTTGTAGTTATACCTTGCACATGCACCATGAATTGGAGAAAATATTTTTCTTTTGCTTTCCTACTTGTGTGTCTTATAGCCATAGGTGTGCTGATTTTGTAGTTTCTTTCTCAGTATTTGCCATTTCATCCTCAGGTCTATAGGCTGTCATATTCTATTAGCTTTGCTTTCATTGGTGGTTGATAAATCATCAGTTAACCTTCCTCAGTGTGGGGAGGCACAGACCTCTTTTCTACTACATCCTCATCATGAAGGAGTTCAGATAGGTACCAGTTCTGCTGTAGGGCCTTTTTTTCCCCATGGCTAAGTCTGCAAAGGACACTGCCTTTGAACAGATCCAATCTATCATTGTTAAGTGTTAGGGTTCAAGAATTGACACACAGACCAGACAAACACTGATCTCAATTAAGCAAGAAAAGTTTATTGAACTCACACTCCAAGACTGATTAATAGGGCAAAACCACTCTCTCCCACTTCTGGGCCCTAGCATCCCCTACACTGGGGAATAGAGCCTTCACAGGACCAAGGGCCTCTCCTCCCATTGATGACCGACTAGGTCATCCTCTGCTACATATGTAGCTGGGGCCATGAGTTTCCCCAGATGTACTCTTTGGTTGGTAGTTTAGTCCCTGGGAGCTCTGAGTTCTTTCCAGCTTCTGGCAATTATAAATAAGGCTACTATGAACATAGTGGAATATGTGTCCTTATTTCATGATGGAGCATCTCCTGGGTATATGCCCAGAAGTGGTATTGCTGGGTCCTCCGGTAGTACTATGTCCAGTTTTCTGAGAAACCACCAAACTGATTTCCAGGTGGTTATGTCAGCTTGCAATCCCACCAGCAATGAAGGAGTGTTCCTCTTTCTCCATAACCTTGCCAGCATCTGCTGTTAACAGAGTTTTTGATCTTAGCCATTCTGACTGGTGTGAGGTTGAATCTCAGGATTGTTTTGATTTACATTTCCCTGATGACTAAGGATGTTGAACATTTCTTTAGGTGCTTTCCAGCCATTTGGTATTCCTCAGTTGAGAGTTCTTTGTTTAGTTCTGTACCTCATTTTTTAATAGGGTTATTTGGTTCTCTGGAGTCTAACTTCTTGAGTTCTTTGTATATATTGGATATTAGTCCTCTTTTGGATATAGGATTAGTAAAGGTCTTTTCCCAATTTGTTGGTTTCCATTTTGTCCTATTAACAGTGTTCTTTGCCTTACAGAAGCTTTGAAATTTCATGAGGTCCCATTTTCAATTCTTGATCTTAGAGCATCAACCATTAGTGTTCTGTTCAAGAAATTGTCCCCTGTGCCCATGTGCTCAAGGCTCTTCCCCACTTTCTTTTCTAATAGATTCTGTGTATCTGGTTTTATTTGGGGGTCCTTGATCTACTTGGACTTGAGCTTTGTACAAGGAGATAGGAATGGATTGATTTGCATTCTTCTACATGCTAACCGCCAGTTGAGTCAGCCCCATTTGTTGAAAATGCTGTCTTGTTTCCACTGTTTTAGCTCCTTTGCTAAAGATCAAGTGACCATAGGTGTGTGAGTTCATTTCTGGGTCTTCGATTCTATTCCATTGATCCACCTGTCTGTCACTGTACTAATAAGGTAAAGGTTTTGTAAGGCAAGATCCATACTATGCTATCTCATTTGGCCATTGCAGGAGGAGATTTACAAAGATAAGATAAGCAGTTAGCTGAAGTGAGAGGTTTGAACAAGCAGGTAGTTTAACAAAAAATTATCTGGGGCATCTTGATATAAGGTTCTTAGAAGAGAGTTGTGTAATTTTTCAGGGGATTTTCCATCAAGGAATCAGAAATACTCTTAGTAGTAATATGAGATGGAGTAATCCCTGCACTGTCTGTCCTTAAAAAAATACTCAGTGTAAAGAAAAAACATTATATTTTGTCACAAAGAACATGATCTTATATGTAGAAAACCTTGCAGATTCCACTAACATATCTACATATTAAAAGTAATCTCTAAAAGTTAAAAAAAATCAAGAAACAACAATCACCATCAAGTATTCATTCCTTGGAGTCACCAAAATGGGAAATAAGCCAGTGACATGACAATATAGGCCGTATAGATTGGTGTCACTCCACTTGTCAGCATCAATTGGAAATAGGCTGGCAGGGCAGCCAGGCATGGAAAGTCACTCCATGCAGCTGGGGAAGAAGGAAAGGGGCCAATAATGACCTAAATTGTTTTGATCAAAACCATCAACTTTACTTCCTTTCCTAATGTTTTCTTGGTTGATTTCTCATTCATTCTTGAACTCTATGATATTCCCTGAACCTCCAGGTAGGGTGTATATGATTCTTTGAATCAGAATGCTCCCTATAAACTCATATATTTGAACACTTGCTCTTCAGCTGATCATCCAGTTTGGAGAGGTTAACAGGATCTTTGGCATCTAAAGCTTTGCTGGAGGAAGAATGCTACTAGGGGAAAGCTCTGAGTGAGATCTCTCTCTCTCTCTCTCTCTCTCTCTCTCTCTCTCTCTCTCTCTCTTTCTCTGCTTCCTGCATGTGGATAAAAATGTCATCATACAGCTTCCTGCTCTTGCATTATCTATCATTATGGACTCCATCTCTCTGAAACTAAATGAACATTTGCTCCTTTAATTTGTTTGTCAAGGTATTTTACCACAATAACATAAAATCAAGCAATACAGGGCGAAACAGATTGTCCCATTTGGGTATGAGCATTTCATAGCCAGTCATTCATTTTGAGTAGTGGTGAGTCTCTGTTAACCACTGACCACCACCACCGCCACCACCACCACCACCACCACCACCACCACCACCACAACAACAACAACAACAACAATAATGTAGGGGGAGTGATCCACCAATTTATGGGTATAAGGATAATTATTTAGAAGTCACATTGATGCTGTGCCCATTTATCAGTATAACAGTAATAGGTTCTATCTTAGGGCATATAACTTTCCTGGCCATGGATTATTAGTCAGTTGTATAGTATGTATGACTTCCCTCCTATGAACCTGGAATTAAGTTATTTAAGAAAAGTATTGTGTAAATCCACAATGTCCATGCTGTTATTGCACCAATGGACATATCTTGCTTGGTAGAAGTTCATAGCCGATTGTAGAGTTGTTCACAAGTAGGTAAGACTTTTCTGCCCCAGTAGCCTGAATAGAATCTTTTGGTACTCACTATGAAAGTGAGCACTCTGGAAGGAAGCTTCAAAATCAACACCAGCTTAATTTCTTCATGTTTTTTTTTTATTTGTTTGTTTTTGTTTTTTTATTGCTTATCACTCCTTTGTTATACTTATCTGGAAAGAGACGTAGTTGTTATGTCCAAATGAATTCTGAATGCACACAGTAAGGTCAAGCAGCTGGAACATGATTCAGACAGTGAAAGATAAAACCTTGGACATGATCAAGGGGCACTTCACCTCTACAAAACAAGAGAAGGGAACCAAGCACAGCAAGAGGGTCAAGGAGTTTGTCCCATTTTATATGAGGAATGGCTTATTTTCTGGTGACCACATGGGACTGTTTCAACTGCCACTAGCAACCTTAGAGTTGCTTTTGTGTGCCAATATATATACATATACTTTTTTGGGGGGGGTAAAAGTAAATGTAATGCATAGACTTGACAAGATTGATCCCAACATTTTAGGGCCAGCAGCTCCTTTAAGGTCAGAGAGAATGTAGGGTTAAAATCACCATGAGATTACTTTCACTCTGTACTGGAATGACTATGCCCCAGTTACCTAATTATGGGAAGAGCACAGGACAGGTTCCAGGGACAAAACTGGACAGCAGCTTCTCCTCATTGGTCATACCACAGCACAGTTCTTCCCTGACTTCTTCTTAAGCAGATCCTTAGTAAATAAAGAACTAAGAAAAACTATAATTACTATTTCTCAACTTTCCTGGTTTAGGGAGCCATCCCTGGATGTGGACCAAGAACCTGAACCCCTAGAGGTATTATTCTGCCTAGATACCATGAAGGGAATGGGTGCAGGGGATAAAATACTAAAATGAAAACCGGAGCTGCAGGTCCTTATCTGCAGCTACGACTTAAACTTAAATTTTGTCTTTCCATGTTTTATTTTTGTGATTAATTCTGGTTCTCTCCTGAGAATAAAACAATTGACTTTAATTCTATAATCAATTCCAGAGATGTTGCATTTTATGTGTTTACTGTCAGTTATCCATTTCCTGATGAATATTAAATGGGGTGTGGCCATGACTTCTGACCAAGGTCCCTAAGTGTAGACAGTGATGAGGGCAGTGACATCCCAGACATGGCTGATTGGACAGTTCACTTTTCATCAGTGTATATCTGTTAAACTCACTAAAATGTAGCTACTTTCACCAACCTGGAAGAGAAGGTATTCTACTCTCACTGTGCTTTAAAATAAACAAAAGAGCGTTTTCTACACATATCTTTTCTAAGGTCTGTTGGTTACTTCTCTGCTTTTATTTTTCCCTCTTTTGAATCATTATTGCCCTAAACGTATTTTGGTGGAATTTATGGTCAGAGTTTGGGACATGATAATTCCCATTTTACAGATTTTTCAGGGATGAAGTGATTGCAGTTCCTAGTCTCCAGGAAAATTACATTCAGCAGGTGTTTATGTGGCACTGTATCAGCAAACAATAGTTTTTTTGTCACATGTATATGTAGGGTATAATTCTAAGTTATCGTAATATAGTGCTACTGTTTGATGGTGTTATTTTATGTGCCTTATAAATTATTTGCCATGTAACACTTACATAATGATGTAGAAGAAAGCACACCTAATGGGTAGATAAGAGTTGAGAAAATTGGAGCCACCTTTCTTTCTTTCTTTCTTTCTTTCTTTCTTTCTTTCTTTCTTTCTTTCTTTCTTTCTTTTCTCCTTTTCCTCCTTTCTTTTTGTGTTGACAAAGAGATAGGTATATAGCTTTAAGTAAACACATTGGCTGAGTTCATCTTTCTCCAATGCATAATTTTGGCATATTTATTGAGAATCAATTGGTTGAAAATCCCATAAAGTCATGTCTGTTTCCACTGCTGGTTCACTCAACTAATATGGTGCTTAAAAAAAAAAGTGCTGCTCTTGGTCAGTATTAGCTGTTCTGAGTCCTCAGTGCTTCCATAATAAGAGGATTGTTTTTTTCTAGTTGACTATTGAGAGTATAGTGAACAAATTAGTTTGGGTTTCTATTGCTGTGGAGAGACACCATGGTCAAGGCAACTCTTATAAAGGAAAAACATTTAATTTGAGCTGGCTTACAGTTCAAAAGTTTAGTCCATTATCATCAAGGTGGGAAGCAGGGTGGCACATAGGCAGAGGAAGCTGAGAGTTTTACATCTGAATCTGCAGGAAGTAGGAAATGAACTATGAATCACTAGGCCTAGTGTAAGCTTTTGAGACCACAAAGCATATGCCCTAGTGATGCACTTCCCCCAAGAAAATTACACGTATTCCAACATGACCACACTTCTGAATAGTGCCGCTACTCATGGACCTTCAAGGACCATTTTTATACAACTCAGCACAGGAAGTCACTGTTTTCTATGTTAATTTTCATCCTACATTATCATTGATAATGTATGAGTTCTAGTAGATGTTTTTTTTTTTTATAAAAATGTTAGAATTTTCTACATGTTGAATTTTGTCAACCAATAGAGGTAGTTGGACTTTTTATTTCCTCCCTATTTATAATTTAATTTCTCTCTCTTTCCTTACAGAATCTTGCTAAAGTTTCTAGTACTGTTTTAAATACTTGTGAAAAGAGACACACACACATTATTCTTGCTTTTAGAGAAGAGAGTCTAGTATGTTTTGCCATTTCATTTGATGCTGGCCTTTGAGACCAGTATGAAATATGTATCCCATAGAATGAGTTTGAAAGACTTCCTTTTACATTGATATTCATAAGGGAAATAAACCATGTAGAAACAACAACAACAACAACAACAACAACAACAACAACAACAACAACAAAAATACAAATAGTCAACAAATCCAGGAGTTAGTTCTTTGAGAAAATCAGCAAAATATATTTGAAGTTGGTTTGAAGTTCTCTTTCTTTGTTGGGTCTTTGTGTGGTTTAGGTATAAGCATAATTCTGGATTCATAGAAAGAGTTAAGTAGTGTTCCTTCTGTTTCTATTTTGTGGAATAATTTGAATAGTATTGGCATTAGCTCTTCTTTGAAGGTCTGATAGAATTCTGCACTAAACCCCTCTGGTCCTGAGCTTTTCTTTTCTTTTTTCTTTTCTTTCTTCTTCTTTTTTTTTTTTTGGGGGGGGGTTAGGAGAATTTCAATGACTGCTTCTATTTCTTTAGGGGTATGGGACTGTTTAGATGGTTTATTTGTTCCTGATTTAACTTTGGTACCTGCTATCTGTCTAGAAAATTGTCCATTTCATCCAGATTTTCCAGTTTTGTTGAGTATAGGCTTTTGTAGCAGGATCTGATGACTTTTTGAATTTCCTCAGTTTCTGTTGTTATGTCTCCCTTTTCATTTCTGATTTCATTAATTCAGATACTCTCTGTGCCCTCTGGTTAGTCTGGCTAAGGGTTTATCTATCTTGTTGATTTTCTCAAAGAACCAGCTCTTGGTTTTGTTGATTCTTTGTATATATATATTTGTTTTTACATGGTTGATTTCAGCGCTGAGCTTGATTATTTCTTGCTGCCTACTACTCTTAGGTGTATTTGCTTCTTTTTGTTCTAGAGCTTTCAGCTGTGCTGTCAACCTGCTAGTGATGCTCTCTCCAGTTTCTTTTTGGAGGTACTCAGAGCTATGAGTTTTCCCCTTAGCATTGCTTTCATTATGTCCCATAATATTGGGTATATTGTGGCTTCATTTTCATTAAACTCTAAAAAGTCTGTAATTTCTTTCTTTATTTCTTCTTTGACCAAGTTATCATTGAGTAGAGCATTTTTCAGCTTCCATGTGTATGTGGGCTTTCTATTCTTTATGTTGTTATTGAAATCTAGCCTCAGTCCATGGTTATCTTATAGGATGCTTGGAATTATTTCAATCTTCTTGTATCTGATTATGTGGTCGATTTTGGAGAAGGTACCATGAGGTGCTGAGAAGGTATATTCTCTTGTTTTAAGATGAAATATTCTATAAATATCTATTAAATCCATTTGTTTCATAACTTCTGTCAGTTTCACTGTGTCTCTGTTTAGTTTCTGTTTCCATGATCTGTCCATTGCTGAGAGTGGGGTGTTGAAGTCTCCCACTATTATTGAGTGTGATGTAATGTGTGCTTTGAGCTTTTATAAGGTGTCTTTTATGAATGTGGATGACCTTGCATTTGGAGCATAGATGTTCAAAATTGAGAGTTCATCTTGGTAGATTTTTCCTTCGATGAGTATGAAGTGTCCTTCCTTATCTTTTTTGACCACTTTAGGATGAAAGTCAATTTTATTCTATATTAGAATCACTATTCAAGCTTTTTTCTTGGGACTATTTACTTGGAAAATTGTTTTCCAGCCTTTTACTCTGAGGTAGTGTCTGTCTTTGTCACTGAGATAGGTTTCCTGTATGCAACAAAATGTTGGGTCCTGTTTACGTACCCAGTCTGATAGTCTATGTCTTTTTATTGGGGAATTGAGTCCATTGATATTAATAGAAATTAAGGAAAAATAATTGTTGCTTCCTGTTATTTTTGTTGTTAGAGTTGGTATTCTGTTCATGCGGCTATCTTCTTTTAGTTTTGGTGATTACTTTCTTGCTTTTTCTAGGGTGTAGTTCCCCTCCTTGTGTTGGAGTTTTCCATTTATTATCCTTTGAAGGGCTGGAAAGATATTGTGTAAATTTGGTTTTGTCATGGAATATCTTGGTTTCTCCATCTATGGTAATTGAGAGTTTTGCTGGGTATAGTATCCTGGGCTTGCATTTGTGTTCTCTTAGGGTCTATATAACACTAGCCCAGGATCTTCTGGCTCTCATAGTCTCTGATGAGGAGTCTGGTGTAATTCTGATAGGTCTGCCTTTATATGTTACTTGATCTTTTCCCCTTACTGCTTTTAATATTCTTTCTTTGTTTTGTGCATTTGGTGTTTTGATTATTTTATGACAGAAGAAATTTCTTTTCTGGCCCAAACTATTTGTAGTTCTGTAGGCTTCTTGTATGTTCATGGGCATCTCTTTCTTTAGGTTAGGGAAGTTTTCTTCTATTATTTTGTTGAAAATATTTACTGGCCCTTTAAGTTGGGAATCTTCACTCTCTTCTATACCTATTATCCTTAAGTTTGGTCTTCTTATTGTGTCCTGGATTTCCAGGATGTTTTGGGTTAGGAGCTTTTTGCATTTTGTGTTTTCTTTGACTGTTGTGTCTGTACCTGAGATTCTCTCTTCTATCTCTATTATTCTGTTGGTGATACTTGCATATATGGCTCCTGACTTCTTTCCTAGGTTTTCTACCTCCAGAGTTGTCTCCCTTTGTGATTTCTTTATTGTTTCTACTTCCATTTTTAGATCCTGGATGGTTTTCTACAATTCCTTCCCCTGTTTGGTTGTGTTTTCCTGTAATTCCTTAAGAGATTTTTGTGTTTCTTCTTTAAGGGCTTCTATCTGTTTACCTGTGTTCTCCTGTAATTTTTTAAGCGATTTTTGTGGGGTTTTTTTTTTGGGGGGGGGGCTTCTATCTATGTACCTGTGTTGTCCTGTATTTCTTTAAGGGAACTATTTATGCCCTTCTTCAAATCCACTATAAGCCTCATGAGATATGATTTTAAATCTGAATCTTGCTTTTCTGGTGTGTTGGGGTATCCAGGACTTGCTATGGTAGGGGTACTAGGTTCTGATTATGCCAAGTAGTCTTGGTTTCTGTTGGTAAGATTCTTGCCTTTGCCTTTCACCATCTGTTAATCTCTGGTGTTAGATGTTATTGCTGTCTCTGGCTGAAGCTTGTTCTTCCTCCTGTGGGTCTGTAAGCCTGTATCAGCACTCCTGGGAGACCAGCTCTCTCCTGGAAAGACATGTCCACAGAGGGCTATGGAATAGCCCCACCTCCTGGGTACAGAGGGATGCAGGAAGAATCCTGGCCCAACTGCTCTGCAGCTTCTGCTGCCTGTGCCTCCTGGCAGGCCTACCTTAGACAGTCACTGGAGAGAAAATGGTGCTTTCACCTGAGACCCAGGGTCAAAGCACTCCCTGGAGACAAACTCTCCACTGGCAGGAATGGTGCATGGAGGACTGTGGGAGGGTCCCATCTCCTGGGTGCAGAAGGATGCAGGAAGGACCCTGTCCCAGTTGCTCTGTTGTTTCTGCTGCCTGTGCCTCCTGGCTGGTCCTGACTTAAACAGTCACAGGAGAGAAAATGGCTCATTTTATATTTTGTTGGGTCATACAGACAATTTATTTCAAGTAGTCACTATATTAAGATCGTATTATCTCCTCTTTGGCCCTCCCAAGTTTAGAGTTCAGTCGTACACTTTTATTATGTAATGTCATGTAACATTTTATCATTAATGTTTTATGACGTCTTGTAACATTATGTAAGTACAGATAATATTAGACTTTTTTGACTTTTACTTTATGCATTAAAACACTTATGTATTTAAATAGTCTTGGTTAACATAAAATGTATTCCCTTTTTAATTGCTTCATAGGATTTCATTTTCTCATTATCTCAGTGTATCTAATTAAACATTTAACTTAACATAGTTTTCAGTTTTTTTCTTTCAGTAAAATAAAGAAGTAGGTGGATCATATTAAATAGTTATCTGCATTGTAAAGGTTATTTTTAATATAAATGTTTGTAGTAAATTAATACAGCAGTTGTAGTTCTATATTCTAGGTTTTCCCAATAACATCACAGAGAGATAAAGATTTATTTTAAAACTTCATCTCAATACCTGGATGATCTATTAGTTTATATTAAGTTCCATAAGCTAATATGGCTACCTTTCCACCAAGAATCCCAATAATACTTGCAATTATGGCTTTTCATATTTTTGTTGAACTCTCAGGGACTCTTTTCTCCTCCTCCTGGTGGCCAATCTGCCTCTCGCTTCTCTTATTCATTTCTTCCCTTGAACTGGTGGACATCTTACCCTAGTCTTTCCTCTGCCCAGCCTTAGATAATCAACATTTATTGACATGGCAGAGAATAAATGGTAAGAATTATTTATACAAACTTGAGATAGGTGATTCTGGACATAAGCATTACAATGCCATATTCAGATTAAAACAAGATCTAAAAACAGAGAAATCAGCATTTGAATAATACAAGGATAACCTTTACAAAATGCACAAACACATTATGCCTACACTGCATTGCTGCTCTTTAGTTATTGAAAATATGTATGTTTTAACAGCCGAAAGGTATAATAAACTCCAGTTTTTTGTTTGTAATTTCAAAATAGTTCCCTGCTCTCCACATCCTGCTGTGGTGTCCTTTGATGGCACAGTTATTCTTACTGTGTCTTCATCTGAGTGTAATACTTACAAAGCAAGAAAGGAAGTCAAATTTTTCTTCAATGAGAATGTTAAAAATTCAAAAACAATGTTTCACTTAAAAAGCTTAGCTCTTGAATTTTATTTGATGGTAAAATTTTTGACAAATACCCAATAATCATTATTTTTATACTGTGTGTACTACAAGATATTAATGGATTCAAATAATAGAATATTTAAAAACTTTCTAATAAAAATTTAAAAACTCAAGAAAATGAGAGTCTGAGCTCTTTTAATTAATTAACGCAATACCAGTAATTAATCTCTAGAAAATTTATGACAATTCTCGGGAAATTAAAGAGCAAGTTTAGCTTAGCTACTATTTTCTGTGTCATTATACAATTACATTACAAGATTTCATAGAATATAACAAATTGTTTTTTATTTGTTTACTATGCTTACACTCTTCCCACAAGTTGAATATCAGACAGTTAATTGGAATCTCAATTTCTTGTTATTCTTGGGCTGCATTAAGGCAAAAAGGAAGAAGAGTCTATTAAGCCAGACGAATGACAAGCAGTGAATTTCACATAACAGTATATGGAAGTAGGTTATCCTCTTTAGTCTTACCTAGCTTCAGCTTGTAAGAACCTACATCTGTAATAACAGAAGTGATAGAGATGAGGATTAAAGGAAAATAAATTAAAGATTAAAGTATTTAATATCTCAAGAAAGATAGTCCATAAAAGTCAAAAAATGGGATTCTGAGTGGTTTTTAATTTAACACAATGTCAGTAATTAATCTCCTAATTAATGTCCAGTCACCCACCTATGTGAATCTGGAGGCCTTTTTTTGGTTCTTAGTTACTCTGCAGGCTACAGCTATCCTATATTAAGAGAGAAAATCATCCATTCTGTGTCTGGAATCAGTGTTATCCCATCACCTGTTGCTTACTCTGGGCAGCGAGCTTCCCCTATTTCAGACTGCTAACCAAGCTGGTAGAAAAAAATGAACATTATCTGTCACCTTCTTTACATGGATTTTACTTGTAGTGGGAATGTCTTCTCTGATTCTAAAGTTCAAGAACTCTTTCTTACTTATAGAGAGACAGGGATTTACAGAAATCATTGTGGCCAAGTTTACTGAAAATATGAGTTAAGTTGCTATTTTGCTCTGACATAACCTCCTGTGTCTCAAAAAAAACCCAACCAAACAAACAAAAAAACAAAAAGCAAATAATCCAGCTTACAAGAAATGCAGAGAAGCGGGATGGAGCAAAGACTGAGAGAATGACCAAGCAACAACTGGCCCAACTAGAGACCCTTCCCACAGGCAAGCCCCATTCCCTGACACTATTAATGATACTCTGTTATACTTGTACACAGGCACCTAATATGACTGTCCTCTGAGACTCCATTCACTGACTCAGACAGATGCAGAAACCTATAGCCAAGCATTAGGCAGAGCTCTGAGACTCTTATGGAAGACTTAGGGAAAGGATTGAGGGTCCCTTGAGGGATAGGAACTGGAAGACCAGACCCTTGTGGGCTCTCAGAGACTGAACCACCAACCAAAGATCATACATGGGCTTGATCTAGGCTCTTGTACATATGAAGCAAATGTGCAGCTTGGTTTTCATGTGACTCTGAAACAACTGGAGGGGGGCTGTCCCTAAAGCTGTTACCTGTCTGTGGAATCTGTTACCCTAACTCAGTGGTCTTGCCTGGCCTCAGTGGGAGAAGAAGCTCCTAGCCCTGCAAAGACTTGGTGTGATAAGGTGAGGGAAACCAGGGGAAGCCTCTACTCTTTCAGAGGAGAATAGGAGGGGTAATATAATGTGAATAATAATAATAAAAGACATGAAGTTGGAGGTGAACATATTGAGGGAGATACAGAGAGGAGTTGTAAGGGAAAATGGTACATAATTTTGCATATATTTCATTGTACATATTTATGAAATTCTCAAAAATAAAGAAATATTCTTTGAATTACTATAGTTATGTAATTGTATTTGGATTAAAGGAAGGAAGTTGACTTTAATGTGATGACTCATGAAAAAAATCTCTTACATAAAATGGATGATGTTTCTTACTTACAAATCAATACTACTGTGTATATATTTTTACTGCCAGTATTTAGTTCTGTCATGTGGAGTTAATGATTGTTATGAAGAGAGTTAATCTAGCTCTCTGTCTTCTGTCTGTTCAAGGTCTTGTCATTCATGTAATTGATTTAGTGTCTAGAAACTTTGATCTTTCATCATTTCAAATTAGATAAGGACAGTGGCTGCCCTGAACAGTTTACATAAATGGTGTAATTTGTGCAAACAACATTATTTTTGTCTTCTATTGCAAGAGTAGAATTTCAGTGTATTCTTGCAAGATCCAGTGAAAATATTAGAAAAATTATTTCAATAGCTTTCCTTGTAGATTACAATTTCCATGTGCTTTAAAACCTACTGTAGGGAGGTCTTAGTGTGCACTCTGTGTCTTCCCTAGATCAGACTTTTGAAAACATTCTCTCACTTATTAATCTTACCTTCTATTTTTTTTTAAAAAAGTTGAGATTATAATTATAATGTTTCTCCCTTCCCTTTTCTTCCTTTAAAACAATGACTGTCAACCTCCTTAATGTTGTGACTCTTTAATAGAATTCTTCATGTTATATTGACCTGCAACCATAACATTTTTTGGTACTTCAGAACCACACTTTGCTATCATCCTGTAAATATTTGTGTTTTCCTTTGGTTTTAGTCAACCTCTGTGAAAGGGTCATTTGAGTCTCAAAAATGTCATGACCCACAGGTTGAAAACAGCTGCTCTAAACCATTCAATATACCCCTTCCAAGTCTCCTTTAAATTCATGTTTTCTTTATAAACTAATTCTTTGCATGTATATATGCTTATACACATATATTCTTAAAGACAGTGCTACATGTATACATGTGTATATATTCAAGTGTATATACAAGTTGTTATTGGACAACTGATTGGTGTTCTTTTCTTTGGGAAAGACCAACTGTCACTCTCCCAGCCTTCCTAAGTTGCCTCTTTTTGAATGGTTGAAGCCTCATGAACCTTTTTCTGTCTTATTTGGCATGCCTACTGTTGTAATCCTTGTTCAGCTTATGTTTATGCAGTCCTGTTGGTGACACTTTGTAGATGTAGCTTCTGACATTACTAGGAAAACAATCTCACATGAAACTACCTGATCCTCTGGATCTTAAAGTATTTCTGCCTCATCTTTTGCAATGTTCCCTGAGCCTTGGGTGCAGGTGTGTTTTGTAGACGTATCCATTTGGACTGGTATCCATAATTCTTGATTTTGTTTGTAGTTTTCTGTCATGGTCTCTGTTGCATAGAATACTTTCTTTCACAAGGGCATCAAAGGTAGACACAAAGGGATAATAAAATTTTCTATTGAGAGCATATCCCTTCTGCTGAAAATATAAGTTATCACCTAACATGAACAAATCAAGCTGATGTCCAGCTAGAAACTTCACTCCTGTTGACTAGCATTCACAGAACTGGAAAGTTGTTTGTATATTATGAGCTAGAAAAAGTAGTCATTAACATCGCACAGATACAAAACAGTGACCTACAACAGTGAATTGCCTGCAAAATATATTGGTGACTATACCAGTGACTAATTACATTTTAGAATTTGGATTTGAGTTCCATCAAATGCAACTCACCCCTGGCTTTATGAAAGTGGACAAGAACCTGTGACTAGATAGCTCATAGACAATGAAGGGAAATTTACTACTATTCTGATAAAGAAACAGTAATAAAATGACTCCTAATGACATACTGGTATACTAATAGAACAGTACACCACTGAACCTTTATCAAAGAAGCTTATTCCTTCAGTAGATGGAAATTAACACTTAGACCCAGAATTCAACAATGTGCAGAGTAGAAGACAAGGGGGTACTCAGTCCTAAACAGGATTTCTTTATCAAGCCCCTCCCATCAAGGCTTAGTGACATATGTTAAAGAGAAGGCACAAGATTACTTTTTTAACATTCTCTAGTGATAAGTGATTGCAAGAGTGTTTTTCTAATAAACTTACAAACAGTATGACAACATGCACAAGACCTGGACAGGCTCTAGACAAATTTCCAGCACTAAAAATGAAAGTCAAAAAAGTCCAATCCCTAACCTAGAAGCTATTTACAGTTGCTATCTGTTGGGAAAGGGAAAATAAAACTTCTTCAATGGAGTGTCACTGGTGCATTAACCACACTCCAAGGCTGAAGACCTCATGCCCAGGTGTAGTTAGCCAACCCCAAACTCACTCTCTCTCTCTCTCTCTCTCTCTCTCTCTCTCTCTC
>JADRCD010119862.1:0-21402 GCA_019843815.1 Montemys delectorum
CACACACAGGGAGAGAGAGAGAGAGAGAGAGAGAGAGAGAGAGAGAGAGAGAGAGAGAGAGAGAGAGAGAGAGAGAGAGATCTATGTGTGCTGCTGTATCTGGGCTGGCCTGGGACTACCTTTCCTCTGCCACAGCCCCAGGCTGAGTGCATCTCTTCAAAGGTCCACATTGACTCACCACACTTCTGACACCCAATGTGTGGCTGTCTCCCTCTTGCCCATGGGCCCTCCAACTCTCTGGGTGTTGAGCACGTCTGGTGAGGATCAAGCTTTTCTGCTCGGGGGCTTGGGTCCCACAAGACTGGTGCCTTCTCTTATTCTTACCCAGCCAGATGTTGGGAGGGGAGAGAAGCTTTGCCCCTGCCCAACGAAGCTCACCCTCCGCACAGAGAATTCACAATACAGATTAGTGGAGCTAAAAATCAACCCCCCCTCCAATCCTGTCCTGGACACTGTCACAACCAGATCTCCATCTGAAGCTATGTGAGGGAGTCAGCCACCAGACATCTCATTAGCACACAAAAGACAATCTTATCCCTCTACTGATTCCAGGACTCTTAGAAGCTGTTCTGTGAAAAACCAGGGCACTAAGACCAGGTCTTAGAATAATTACAATAAAAGATGTTCCTGTTGCCCCTTATCACACCGGAAATTACAGAGTTCTGAGTCAGGAAGTAGGATAAAGAACAATCCCTCCCCTGTGCATTCCCTCACAAGCCAGCCTGGGACAAATCCATGTTGCCTTGAGATCCAGGCTCATAACTGTGAAGTTCAAACTAATGGAAGGTGCCCACTCTTTTCTCTTTTTAAGATTTATTTCATTTATTTTATGTATGTGAGTACAGTCATTCTCTTCAGACATACCAGAAAAGGGTACCAGATCCCATTATAGATGGTTGTGAGCCACCATGTGGTTGCTTGGGATTGAACTCAGGACCTCTGGGAGAGTAGTCAGTGCTCTTAACCGCTGAGCCATCTCTCCAGCCCCAACGTGCCTACTCTTGAGTCCAGAGAAGGGACAGAGCCTCATAGGGCCTGGGGTTGTGGGATAAAGGAGGACCACACCATAGCCCCAGGGTCAGTACTCAGTACCCCAGGGATGTCCAGAGCCCTGTGTATGACTAGCCCAGTACCAAGCACCAGTCGCTGCCCCATCGGCTGTCAACCTGCCTGTTAGCTCCTCTCAACTACACACAGCCTTTGAGACAACCACATCACTGTAGATATCTCCCTTGGCAGGGCTCAGAATTTCCAGGTAAGAGACCCCGGAGGTCATCATTTTCTTTTGTCCCAATCCACTTTTGATGTGTTGACATTCTCACCAAGGCCAGCCAGCCTTACTCCCCTTTGCTCCTCCAGAAGAAGAAGAGCATTCATTATTCTTCTATTACTGCCACAAGGCACCATGACCAAAGCACCCTGTAGATGAGTCTATAGGGGCTTACAGTTCTGGAGGACGAGAATTCAAGATGGTGAAGTGAAGGTGTGGTGGCCAGAGCAGGAAGCTGAGGGCTCATAGCTTGGACCATAAACTGCGAAGCAGAGAGGGTGTCCTGGGAATGGCAAGAGGCTTTGAGGCCTCAAATCCTGCTTCCAGTGGCTGCTTCCTTTAGCAAGGCTATATCTCCAAAACCTGCCCAAATGGTGCTACCAACTGGAAACTGAGTATTCAAATGCTTGAGACTAAGAAGGAACATCTCATTCAAACCACCTAAGGCAGGCAGCCTCGATGGAGAAACAGAGTCACAAACAAGCAAGAGGAAAGCCAGGCTTCCACTTTGCTTCCCTCTAGACCTTCAACTTATTATCTTCCCAGGTCCATAGGTTCCCATAAGACTCTCCTGTATGGCTTGTGACAAATACAGACTCCAGAACCTCAAGGTGCAGCCTAGACATGGTATTGTTCAAAGCCTCCCAAATTCCATTCCAGTCATGCGCAGACAGGCAGACCCCACGGTGGGAAAACAATTTTATTCTCTGCAGGACTGTTCTGGGTGGGGGTGGGGGGACTCTATTGTGGAAGCTTGTGAGAGATGAAAATTATTTGTAGCCAAGGAGGGCAAAGGCTACAAATACTACATATAAGCAGGTTGGAACTAAATTTCTCTATGGGGGGCTCGGTGGACCAGGGGTCCTCCGGAGAGGAGGATAGACATGCCATTTTAGGGGTGGGAGGGGATAGATGCTCAGTCAAGAAGACAATGACTATCCCATCAGAAGCCATAGGCTGTAAGATACCTATTCCACCTGCCTTGGGAAAGTATCCCCCCACGCCTCTTTTATAAAAGACTTCCTGGGAGTGGGTTCAGTTGCTGTAAATGGGGACTGGGTTGGGATTCTGGATTAGCAGAATAGACAACTGTGAATGGGCAGTAACTCCCAGGCTGAGCCACCCACCCCCAGCAACTCATAACTATGACATCACTAGCTCGGGGGACAGTGTGCTAAGACATTTTATCTCAATTTCTGCTCCTTTGCTGATAAAAATGGGATCTTAGGAAACTGGAATTCAGAGGATATTGCCTTCACACGAAATCCATCTTAATCCTCAAGCAAGCATTACATTAAGCAGAGAACCGCCAGGGGCGTTCCCAATCGTCAGGCGCAAAGGAGGGTGCGCCAAGCCACTGCTCAACATCACAGAAGGTTCTAGACAGTGCAGACTGGAAGTGAGAATCCAAACATCACTGTTTCCAGGCAGTACAACTATGTACCTAGAAACCTGAGGGAGCCCACAGGGATCAGCTGAATTAATGCATCAAGCTGCTTGATGAAAGATAAGTTTATAAAAAGCAGCAACTGAGGGGAAAAAATGTCAGTTGCAAGGGCGGAAAGAAAACAAAAATCCTTGAAATAACCCTGATTTCTAAAAAAAAAAAAAAAAGAAATGGATGAACTGTATGCAAAAAATGTTCGATACTTTACTGAGCAACATGGAAACAGAATTGCATGAACTGAAGGACACACTGTGTTCCCTGCAAATACAGTGCATTATGTCAACTCCTCCTTTAATTAGTTTTTAAGTTTAATTTAATGTCAATCAAATTCACAAGGGATTGTTGAACCTGACAAAACAATTCTGAAACTCACTGGAAAGAATAAACAGATGTGACCAGCCACATGTTCCTGAATGGTGCAGAACAATTGGCTCTGTGTGTGTATGTGTGTGTGTGTGTGTGTGTGTGTGTGTGTGTGTGTGTGTGTGTGAGAGAGAGAGAGAGAGAGAGTATGGGTGTGTGTGTGTGTGTGTGTGTGTGTGAGAGAGAGAGAGAGAGAGAGAGAGAGAGAGAGAGAGAGAGAGAGAGGCTGAACTGGAGCTCACCAATTTAGCTATTCTGACTACCCAGCAAGCCCCAAGGGTTCTCCTGGCTCCCAGCACGTCATGTCTCTCTAAGCCTGGCTTTCTACATGGAAACTGGACTTTCAAACTCAAGGTTCCCATCATGGTAAGTACTTTGTTGACTGAGCTATCTCTGATAGGCACCCAGAGTTTCAAAAGGAAATGGAAGAATCACAAATGAAATTCATTTCTAAGAATAGATTTTGTTTAACCCAGTGTGACGGTTTAAATATGTTTGGCTCCCATGTTTGAATGCTTGACCCATGGGGGTGTGGTACTATTAGGAGGTGTGGCCTTGTTGGAGGAAGTGTGTCACTGTGGGGATGGGCCTTTTATGTTAAGCTCCACCCAATGTGGAAGAGAGCTTCCTCCTGGTTGCCTTTGGATCAAGATGTAGAACTCTTCCCTCCTCCAGCACCATGTCTACCTGCATGCTGCCACGCTTCCCACCATGATAATGAACTGAACCTCTGAAACTGTAAGGCAGCCTCAATTAAATACTGGCCTTTATAAGAGCTCCCTTGGTCATGGTGCCTCTTCACAGCACTGGAAATCTTAACTAAGACACTCCATATATTCAAAATGTATTTGAAATGAAAATCCATACTTTAAGTCTATCTGTGAGGAATGGGATATAATTCAATGGCAGAGTACTTGCCTGGCACACTTCATATGAAGCCCTTGATTCAATGCTCAACACCACACACACACACACACACACACACACACACACACACCACAGAAAATCTGTGAAATGTTTTACTTTTTGTGAGGGCAGAATATGTGCTAAGTCTTGGAAATTCAGTTTGTAATGTAGTTTACAAGCACAGTGCCTTTCAGTATAGACCAATGGAATTTCAAATGTTCTGGAAGCTTGTGTGCCCTGTGTCTATCGTACTGGACAGTGTGGCCTCCAAGCACTAAACCTCTTTCATATCTGAAGCTCTAATAATGTATGGTTACCAGACAGACAGACAGGGGGGAAATGGAGTTCGTCGTGGTATTGCTTAACTTGAGGTTTTCTTTATTATCAACTGGTGTTGGTGGTAAAGTCTATTAAAAAAAAAATAGAGAGTCTAGAAAGATGGTGCAATTGGTAAAGTGCTCCCTTCACAAGCATGAGGACCTGAGTTTGAATCCCTAATGCCCATGTTTAAAAAACCAAGTGAAGTAGCATGCACCTGTGAACCCAGCACTGGGGAGACTCTCCAGCAAGCAGACTCTCTAGCCAACCAGTGTATCTGCATCATTGAGGGATGCCTTCCAGGTTTTCTGAAGTACCCTGCCTCAAAATGAAGATGGAGTTACCAAGGGAGACACCTGGCATCAATCTCGTGCATACACACCAACAGATGCACACACAGTGTATGTCATGGAATTCAATGATGCACCTCGCGCACAACAGGGGACTTTTAAGCTTGATTATATAGCCGAGTAGAATCATGACTTATACCCACTTAGCATGTGGTATTCACGCATCAAAATCACCCGATGACACTGCTCTTGGAATGGATCCTTACCCTCAAAAGGCATACAACTATCTACAAATGCCATGGGTTCCCAGCTCTTTTTATTGTGCTCTTAGAAGCTCTGTGACAGTCAAGCTGGCTACTGCTGAGATTTGAACAAACCTGCATAAAACACCAATACACCTATTTCCCTATGGTCTGCTTTCAAAAAAAGAAGTACCCATTCTTGAATTCATGTTCATGGAGCTATCTACAGATGGCCCCTCCAGCTTAGTCTAGTCCCTGCTGCTGCCCTGCATGTCCTCTGTGTGAAATCTGTATGTCAGCTCTCTGGGCCTTGGAGTCATTAGTTGCTTCTCCACCACCATCATGATACCCATCAGTATCATCCCTATCATCACCACCATCATCCCTATCCTCATCCCCATCCCTATCCATCATTGACATCACCTCCATAACTGCAGCAACCCCTAGCTCCATCCCCATCAGCCCCATAACTTCCATCATTATCACCATCATCCTGAACCCATACCTCCATCACTACCATCAGCATCACCATCACCACCATCACTACCATGCCCAGTGACATCATCACCATCACCACTATCACTACCACCACCATCATCATTACCATCATCATCACCATCACCGATGGCAAGCCACATTTGTAGAACTACAAGAAGAAACATTTTTAAGGCACATTTTTCACATACACTACCTCCAAAGTCATGACAAAACCAGTGGGTCACCACAGAGGCTAGCATTGCATAGCACGTGCCAGCTCGGCATTGATAGCTCCTATTGCCATCACTTTGACTGGGTGCCTGTAAGGTTAAGATTAGTTTGAGTTGAGACCTCTTGCCACTCAAGATGAGGGCAAAATGGATACATGCCGAAAGGAGCAGTGTCAACAGGATGCATATCTCTGCCATTGGCAAGGCGGCTGTTGATGGTCACAATACCACCTATACTTTCTCTAAGAGAAAAAAGACACTCAGAAGTGGATGAAGCCAGACTACACTTGCTCGCCATGACTTGTGCCAAAAGGCTCCAGGCAGGAGAAATGCTCCATTCACTATGAGGAGGACAGTAAATTGTATCAACTGGGACTAAGAGAGGTCAATGGAAGAGCACAATTAAGGCACCACATTGCAGCTGGGTGTCATGGCAGACTCTAATAATCCCAGCGCCTTAGAGGCAGGAGCATTGCAGCAAATCTGAGGCTTATCTGACATACACAACAATGTTCTAGTCCTGATAGAGCTACACAATGAGACTCAAAGAAATGGACAAAGCCCTGAACCCTGAGCCTGGGCTGCATGATCACAGTGCATCCATCTTCCAACACCCAGTGGGATGGGTATTGATGGGGTCTCATTTGTAATGTGATCAACTGAGCTTCACAGTGTTGTAGCCTCTGCCAGGCTGCAAAGCTTGCTGAGCACAGCTGATCCTGGAGCAGCCGCCAGCCCACATACTAAGCTCATACATCCTGGTTAACTATCTAAACGTTAGAGTATGGTCAGAGCAGGCAGAAACTGCCTGGCCTCTTAGCAATACAGTATCCATGATCCTGGATGCCCGAGTTTCCTTTGCCAGCAAGTGGGAAGCTGTGCACCCCACTCACCCACCCTGAAGTCGATGTCAGTGTAATTGAAATTCATGGATGGGCCCGAGGAGCCAGCTCTAGGCTTGGTAATAACTTCTCCATATTAATGGCAGCACTGCAGAGTCGGTGAGCAGCTGACATTTAATATAAAACATATGCAGCAGAGTGAGAGGCTCCTACCTGGGCCTCCCCATCCCACAGCGCCTGCCAGTGGAGGAGGGGTGATATAAAGCAATGCTGGAATTCAAGGTGCTGGGGTCTTCCTCTCTCCAGTACCTCCTCCCCACCTGAGGACCTACTCCAGCAGGAGATCTCTGCTAAGAACGCACACATGCATATACACACTTGCCTCCCAATGTGCACACACACAAACTTGAATGCACACATGTAATTGTATGCACAGTCACACAAAAACTTAACTCACATGTAAGCACGAATCTGTGTGTGCAAGCTCCCATATGCAAGACAAGCACACATGTACCATATAGTCTCCATGGCTATGTACATACATTCACATACACAAGGTCCCTATGGCAAGGTGCATACACTCAGTGACCTCCAGCGCTTCCCTGCCACAGAGAAGCCAGGGGTATGGAACGGTGCGCCTGTCCCTCCACGTAGATCCAGGTTCCCAGAAGGGGCTCCACATATATTCATCCCTACAGAGGCCAGAGTAAGATGCTCCAGGCCAGGATTCAGGCCACCACAAGGCAAAGCCAGCCTCAGTGCTGTGCCAGGCCCTCGCATGTCTGAGAGACTCAAAACAGATGAGTCCCAAAGCAGTCACAATCCTTGTGTCGCTCACTGTAGGCCTGAGTGAAGACCTAGCTCTTCCCACTCCTCATCACACACCAATGGCTAGGGACATGGGAGACAGGGACAGCTGTGGGCAGGAGGCACTTTGTAAATGAATAGCAGAAATCGTCACCCACCAGCACCAGGAATACTCCTGACCACACAATAGTGGACAGGGCTGGACAAGCAATGTGACCTAGGATGGCCCGAGGAAACCATCTCCCTGGGCTCTGGCTCATGGTGACTGACTTCAGTGGCCTTCATGGAGATCATGGCTGGTCCCACTGTGGCCAGTCCCACTGTGCCCAGTCCCACTGTGCCTGGTCCCACTGTGGCCAGTCCCACTGTGCCTATCCTTAATGAACTCCAACAGGGGGAAGTCAGCAGAGCTGAATAGTTGTTCTCTGAGCCCATGTCCCAAAGTATTGACTCAGCCTTTCCCATAGATATCTAGCAGGTACTTCCTTTCCTTGTTCGGCTTGATTTAAACCAGGAGGTATAAAATCAGATTTGCAGGGCCAGAAGCAGAAGGCCACGCAAAACTACAATGGATGTGCACAAATGCTTTCCTGGGGGTGAAGTGGCAGAGCTGCTGCCATTCAGAGGCTCCGTTCCTGAAGATAGGCACCATGCGGTTGACATTGAAGCAGGCCAAGGGGGAGCACTGGATCTCTGCAAAAGTGTCAGGCCTTTCCCTGCCCAGGGGCTTCCAGGTCCCACTTCCTGGACATGTCACTTCCCAGATCCCATCTGACCCCACCCAGTCTAGAGCTGAACCCTGTAGACATAGCCAGGAACATTCATACTACAAGTTGCCAAGAAGCACAAAGTGGGACATGATTCGTATGTGTTCAGGGTAGCTCCCAGGACAAAGAGTCACTCAGCTAACTCCTGCAATGCAATGCAAGGAAGGAAAGGCAGTGAGGGTGGCTCCAGAGAGGGCACAGCCTATGCAAAGGTCCTGAGTCCCCAGTGCTGGGGGAAAAAACAAGCCCAGAGGAGCAGCACAGCCAGAATTCACCAGGCCAAATCCGAGAGGGAGGGGCCTTTGCTATCAGGCCAGTGGGTTAGGATTGTTTTGTTTGGAGAGCAAGAAGAAGCAATGGAGTAACGGGATTTGATGTGTAGTTTGTAAAAACTGCTCTGGCTGCTGGGTGGAGGAAGGGTTGCTGGGGCGCTGGGGGCGAGGCCAATCAGAAGCAACAGAAGAGCACTGGAGAAGGACAGCAGCTTGCAATCTGGTGCAGTACAGAGGCCTAACCCTGGAGTGTGGATCCACAAGGGCCCAGGGTTATGGAGGAAGGGTTGAGGGTGTTTCAACCTGGATACCTCAAACATGAGGGTGGCAGGAGTTGGCTACCTCTGCCTCCCAAGTTAGCGCCATAAAGCCGGCTCCCTCACCATCAACCCTAGCAGGAATTTATTACCCCAACAGTTTTCAGGCCTCACTCCTTGTTTGGCCTTAGAAGGTTCCCCCACCCCCACCCCACTGGACTCTCCAGCCCCTGAGTATGTAGATGAAGAATCATCCGACACCCCCTGCCCTGGCCAATGGTACATGGCCACACAAACCTTGATGGCCACCTCCTTGGGGGCATAAATACCCCTTCAGGTACCCAATAAACTGAACTAGCTCCCCAAAGCTGCTTGCTCCTGAGTGTGTTCTATGCCCTTGCGCTCATCACTGACCGATATCCTCCCTACCCATCCATACCCCGTTAAGCTTTTCTCCCTCCAGTCGGTGTGCCATAGACCTGGCTACCTCAAGGGCAAACAGAGGACTGGGATGAGGTTCGGAAGTCTCTAACGATCCTATGATCCCTGCCTCCGTAGAAGGCGGTGTCTGGAGAAGAGAAGGGAGACTGGTTTCCATGGACGACCTAGCTCGTGAGTCTTACAGACACCTCTGTCGCAGTGGGAGATGCTTGCCAGTTCCACATCTCAGTGTTACAGAAGAGCCTGGGGCTGCTGATGGCTTTCCCCATGGAGTGAGAGGGGAAGAGCCTTCTAAAATAAACAGCAAGAGTGGAGGAGCTTAGAGACCGAATGAGTTGGATCCAGCCACGCCTGAAGCCAACACTCCTCAGAGCCTTCAAATAACTGGACTCATAATATCTTTTGTTTATTCCATCCAATGTAAGATGACTACCTCTGCCTCCCAAGCTAGTGCCAGAAAGCCGGCTCCCTCACCATCAACCCTAGCAGGAATTTATTACCCCAGCAGTTATGAGGCCTCACTCCTTGTTTGGCCTTCTAAGGATTTTCCCCCCTGGACTCTCCAGCCCCTGAGTACATAGATGAAGCATCTTCCGACACCCCTGCCCTGGCCAATGGTACATGGCCACACAAATGATTCCATCATTTAAGCTCATTAAGTCTTAGGTCAGGTGACAGGCTAGACACTGGCAGAAGCCACTGTAGGTGGTGGGATAGATCATTCACAGTAGGGGCCAAGCAGGTGCCTCTGCTCTGACCTAGGGCACCTCTCTGGTTCCCCTGCTATGGGCTCACTCATGTCCAGACATGATGGAAGGAAAGGAGATTCCCCTTATGAGGATCCCTTGTCCCCAGCAGACAGAGCTAGGACCTTCCCTACCCTAACACTTGACCTGACTGAGCCCAGCATGTGACCTTGAAGGCAGCATCACTTGTGGCAACATCACTTTTTCTTTGTGGCTTTTAGGGATCCCAAAGTTCTGGCCAGAATAGTAGTCCAACAGAAAACCGCAAGAAAAGATGGTCAAACTCTGAAAACAGGGACTTCCTTGTGTCACAAGACCTTAGCTATACTACAGAAACTCTGTCAGACACATTGGGGAGCTTGTAATGAGCCCTTAAGAAAGGATGGACACTTCCTCTCAAGGCCCAGAACTAAACCTGGCTGATCTAGAAGGCTATAGAGGTCAGAGCCTAGGCCAGAGGAGCCAGTGGGCTGTTAGCAGTGGTCCTGCCCAGCCAGGCACATCAGACCACAGCGGTCCACCAGCGCCTCCTGAATGGAAAGGAGGGGTAGGGAGAGTAGTGTCCCCCCTTCTAGAGTCCCCACTGTCACCACTCATCAGTGAGGAGTCAAGACACCCACCCAGGAGGAGCTCCAGCTCAGAGCAGACCCCTGGACAGTCAATGTGCCATTCATGTGCCCATCCCCCCTCGCTCACATAGACAGGGGTCAGCGCGCTGACTCAGGCCTCTGGGAAACAAAATAGGAAAGATTAGAAATGTTTTTGGAATGCAGTTCTGTTACTACTGTTTCCATTGTGTTGTTGGTGTGTAAATACAAACATGAAGGAAAGGGAAATGTAGCGAGGGAGACCTGGAATCAGACAGATACAGGTTTTGATACTAGCAGCCAAGAGCGTAACAAGCAGGCCCTCTCAGCTTTTGGAGGCTTGGTTTATTCATCTGTAGATAGGAAAGAATGGGACATCGTGCACATGCTGTGACAGTAGATGCTTAGCAAGTAGCCCTGTGCCTAGTAGGACTGCACCAGACTGTCATTCACCGTCATACTTTTCATACCTGCTGGCTTCTTTTCTGGCGGGTGTGTAAAACTAGTGTGAATTAGCTTGCCTGCTGTGTAACCCAAGAAACACTAGAAAATTCTTCCACAGCAACGTGATATCTATTCCCTACGCATTGTTTCCCTTATTCACTGCAAAAAGAAAAATTTTGCCACCATCAATCTCCCTCCACCCGCACCCCACACCCAGTAAATAATCATGAGAGGCTTCTAGCCAGTGGTTAGCAAGGAACCTATCCGTGTGGCTGCGGATAAGTGTGTGGCACATTTTGTGACTCAAATCTTTGTGGGGCACATTTTGTGCCTTTACCAAACCCCAGTAGAATCCGCCTCTTGGCTGGTCCAGGGTTCTGATTTCTGGCCAGAACACTCTCAAGTGGCTTCAGGGAGCAGAATGGAACGACTTACTCTTTCGATTCTATGCAGATCTGCAAACCCCATATCCAACCCTGTTAAGATCATCCTACCTGAGAGTAGCCAGAGTGTGATTCACAAAGGAAGTAGCCTGGTGCTGCTGAGCTGTGGCCCCTTGCTTCAAAACAGAGGGGACCACGGCAGAGAGCAAAAGCCACTCACAGGACACAAAGCCAAGAGACAGCAGCAGAGGTCCTAGTGAGCCACGCCTGAAGATTTGTCACCCTGTGAGCTAATAAGTGCCCCTTTCTGTTGAAACTAACTTGACTTGGATTCTCTGTCACGTAACTGATAGATGCAGCGGGTGGATTCAATTAGAGTCCCACTGTAGTAAGCAGATTAGAAGAGCAGTGGCCACAGTCATCACTTACTGCTGCCTTCATCCTTTCAGTAGAAGAGTGACCTTAGGAACTGTCATGAAGATACACAAATAGGCGTTTCAGGACAGCAGAGAGAGGGCTCACTTGAGCATCTATACATAAGCAGTGGGAACATGCTACCTGCTGCCCCCAGAACGTTCTGTCTCTACCAGTTTCTGCACACATGTGCTTAGGTGCTTGTTGTGTTCTCCAAAGAAAAGGGGTCATAGGCTGCATCTTCTAGCATGTTGGATGACATAGAACTGGAGAGACTTCTTTAATGTAGAACTCACACACATACACGCACACGACACACATGCACAGGCATGCATGCTCGTATGCACTACTCCTAGGGTGAATGATGCAGCTAGAGCCTTTCTCAGTGCGGTTTGTAATCTTTCCCCTAAACCATACTTGCTCAGAGCAACTCAAGGTACAGCCCTGCAGGCCATTCTTGGGGAAAATGTGGTCTGGACCCTTGTTTCTCAAATGGTGGTCCAAAGGTGAGGAACATGGGCCTGGGGGTTGACCATAAATGCAGACTTCTTGAAATCATCCTGGGTGCATTGAAGTTGAATCTGTTTTTAGTAAGACTCCGGGGGAGCTGCCTGCCCAGCACAGCCTGGCTCACCTCCTTTACCATAGCTAGGCAGTTATCAAGGGAGAGTGCATCAAGAGAGGACACGTTCTATGTCACCTCATGGAGAAGGGTGTGGGCTGCTGAATGCATTCAATACATATATCCACTTACAGCTCGTCGAAGCTTGGCAGGGGCACATTTTGTCCCTCTTATTACATCTCAGAAGTTTCAGGCCCCCAGCCCCAGAATTAGGAGCACTGAAGCAAGAGAGGCCAGACAGCCCTAGGCAAGACCCGAGCCATCACTGTCTGCGTAGCTGGGACAAGTCACTCAACCTCACACAGACTTAGTGTGCCAGGTACAGGCTACCTCCCTACGGGGTCTCTGTGGTAACTAGAGGCACCATGTGGAAAGCCCCAGGTCCTTAGTGAGTAAGCCCATCATGGGAGCATGGGGGAAACTTAAAGGGTTAATGAATTATGTGGTAGAAAACCAGGGACAGGGACATACAGAAAAAGAAGGGAGAGGGGAGAAGAGAGAAGACAGGAAAGGAAACAAAGGAAGGAAGACCTGGGGAAGTTGGCCCACCAAGTCAAGTTGTTATCCATCGACTGCACTGGAAGCCACTCAGGTTTCAGTGCCCACCTGCACTCTGCTGTCTGTAGACGTCCCGCTCCTGTGACATCCCACTGTTTGTCCCTCCAAAGCCAGTTCATCCCAGGAACCATCAGGATCAGTCGGCTCTCCACCTACTTTCCAAGCTGCCCTCCCCCTCTTCCCCGTTCTCTGAGACCCCATCAAACAGCACCTGGGTGTCCGTCTGCCCCCATTGGTATAGGACCTGCCACATCCCTGACCTGCAGAGAAGGAGAAACATGGCCAAAGGTGATCCCTGAACAAATGAATTGAGAGGTGAATGAATGATGCAGTGTTACTACCCAGTGCTCTAGTGGGAATTAATGAGTAGAGAGGGGATCCCTGTCAACTTCACCACCTTGTCCAAAGTCCCCAGTGGTGACCTCCCTTCATGTTTAGGAAACTCACTGGCATCCTTATGGGTGACTTGCCTGTGCAACTGCCACAAGGAACACAACAGAGAATAGACAAGTGTGTCCTAAATTAACCCAACTCCTCCAAGGACACTTAAAAGTCATTTGCAAGGAGCTCAGGCCCTAAGTAAACCTGACCAAAGGCGGTGATTTCTCTGAAGCAACAAGTGATGTTTCCTGTGTGTCCATAAAAAGAACTCCAGTGGTTGTGGAGCTGGGGTGTAATTGCCGGCTCTGCAGATGGCAGGGCCAACCTGGGCTCCCTGAGGACGGGTGTTGCTCCGGGCTGGCAGGGCTAGAAGCATGACCACGTGCCCAGAGCCGGAGTACCCTGAGCAGCAATTAGAGCAGAACCCACGGTGGGCGGCTTCCAATGTCTGGCCGGTACAGCCAGCCTGACCACTGTACATTCAATCCAAACGAGAAAAGTGGCACTGGTTCTGCTGTGCCAGGCCCCTGGGTGGCAGGGCAGCACCACCAATGTCAGCCTCTGCCTCGAGCGAGTCCCCGTGTGGCAACCATGGTCCTGGGGTACACCCAGGGACAAGTGAGCCTTTCAGGACTCTCATCGCAACGGGTGCCCCTGGTCGGTCCTAAAGGGGCCGTTACTGGTTCATCAGGGGCTGCTCCCCAAAAATCAAACAGCTCACAGGGCACTAGGACCTGCATTGCCAAATGCTCCCCTTGGCTCAAATTAGAGGGAGAAAGCTGACTTTTCAAATAGCCACTTCAACAGGAAACCACAGTATAAAAATCACTGGTTCCTGGTCAGCCAAGGGACAGAGGGCTGGCTAGGCATTTCCGCATCACCACCTGCTCCTCGGGCTGTTATGAGCACACACAGAAGCAAGGAAACTACCAGCACCCATGCCCACCACAAGCTCACACACGTCATCAAAGTCGCTCTGACACTCAGGTGTAAAGTCCACGGATACCGCTACTCTTGTGCCGATAATGCACATTCACATGTTCACACAGGTATATGGATACCCAGTAAGAAAGAAGCCTGCATACATTGCAACACACACACAGACACACACACACTCTGAGAGGCACACACGGCAACTTATGCTTGTATGCAAGAAGCAGACAGAAGGAGTTTGGCATTAGGGCTGGAGGTGGGGTTCATAAAAATCGTCCCCACTTCTCTGACCAATCAAAAAATCTTGCCTTCCCGCCAACCCCCCCCCACCCCACCCCCCACCCCCGCAGCAAGGCGAGTGCCTCCCTAAGCCCTGTGGGAGGAGAAGATTGTCCTCAACGCGCTATGTCGCCCTCCCAGGGGACAACCTAGTAATGGGTTTCCAAAGCCCAGGCAAGAGCCAGAACAGAAGGGAGCCCTAGAAGAGAGTACTCACCAGCCCATCACAGTTACTGAGCGCCACCGAGGAGGCTTTAGGTAAGTCTGCCACGTCTCCAACGTAGAGACAGGTCCCAAGCAGGGGCTCCACTCGGACGTCACCCGTCTCACCCTGCCACTCCACGGTTGCTCCCGGAGCCACAAGCCGAGCGTTGGGCCGCAGCCGCAGGTGCAGGTCTCGGCCGAATACTGTGAGGTTGTAAAAGAGGCGCCCTCCAGGGTCCTGCGCAGCGCCCCCGGGCAAGCCCGAGGTCTGGTCCGGGGCAGCTCTGCGGGCTCGTACCCCCGCCCCGGCCGTCTCCAAAGACACCACGTGGGACACCAAGCGGCCCTGGGCGTCAGTGCGCACCGGCACCGCCAGGATGCGCTCGGCTCCGTGCCCCGGGGGCCCGCCTGCAAGGGAAAGGGGCGTTAGACTGGAAGAGACCTCGGAGCCTCAGAGCCTGTCGGCGGAGCCCGGCGCCCCCAACCCATGCCTCAGTTGAAGAGAAGGGACATTCCACCACGAAGCCTCCAGGAAGGGGCGTTGACAGGACCACCAGTCCGGAACCACGTCGCCTGCGGACCGTCCCCTCTAGAGGACCAAGCCAGCAAAAGAGCTGCCCCAGTGGATTCCCAGTTGAGCCTCCTCGGGCACCTCGCAGTTACCCTAAAGGGCGACCCCATCAGAGTGCCCTCGCTCCTTAATTATACCGTCCTTGGTAGGACACGGAGCTCCTCGGAAATTATTCCACCTTGGTCCCCTGCTAATGCACCCAGACCCTTCAGCCTCCCTGCTGCCGAAGTGTCCTCACCATTGGCGTCTGGAGCAACTAGGTTCACCCTCTCATGGGCGGCCTGTCCTCAGTCCAGCACGCGGGCAGCCCACTGCCAGTTCCCTCACCCCGTACACCTAATCCCCGGGAGGGGTGGAGCAGGGTCCCACTAATCTCCGGGGAACCCCTCCGGGACACCCCAACCAATGCTCAGGGCCCGCAGGCGGCGCGCTCCGCACCGGCTCCTCGCGAGCGTCCCCGGGCGCCGCCTCGCCCTGGCTCCCCCGGACCCGCTGGTGCTGGTTCTGCGCGCTCCGCCGCGGGGTTTTCCCGGCCCTCCAGCGCCACACTCTGCATCCCGAGAGCGGCAAGTGCCCCGAGGCTCCATGCTTTCCGAGGCACCCGGGGTGCGCCCCCTGCGCGACCGCCCCGGCCCCGAAGTTGGCCAACTTGGCCCCGGGCGCGGCGCACAGAGTTTGCCCAAGTCGTCTCGGACGATGCTTGAGGAGGGGTCGGGATGGGGGGCGCGCCGGGCGGGTTAGTGTGGCCGGAGGGTCGCGGGGAGTGGGGACGCGGCTGGCACCTACCTGGGGGCTCGGTGGCGGCGACGAGCCGGGCGCTCCCGGGCGGCGGCGGCAGCAGCAGGAGAGGCGGCGGCGGCAGCAGCAGCAGCAGTAGAGCGGGGCAGAGCAGGCGGCGAGCGGCTCCCGCCGGCGGATCCATGGCAGCCGGACCGCAGCCGGGGCCCCGCACTCGCAGCCGGCGCGAAAGTTCCCCGCGCGCTGCCCAGCCCACATCTGGGGGCAGCTGGAGCCGCCCGCAGCTGCAGCACCGCAGGGCGCGGGGCGGAGGAGGCGAGGCGCGCAGGAGAGGGCGGGGAGCGCGGAGGGAAGGCGGGGAGAGCGAAGGAGCGAGCTAGCTAGCGGGCGAGGGAGGCGGGAGGAGGAGGCGAAGGCGAGCGAGGGGGAGGGCGGGGACGGCGGGCGCCTCAGCCTGCGGTGACCCGGCGCTTCTTGGCGCGGCCGCCGCCCGCTCCCCTCCTCGCTTCCCGACTCGCAGCTAGGCAGAGACACCCCGAGGCGGCGGCAGAGAAGCGCTGGAAGCCGGCCAGGGGGAGCCCACCGCGCGTCCCAAGTCACCTCGAAGGAGTGGCACCCCACCCGGAGAGCCCTCTGTAGTGCGAGTCTCACTCTGCTCCCTTGGGACTCCAGGGGGCTGTCTCACCCTCGTTCTGTGGTTTGTAGCTGGATGAGTCTGGGAGGACACTGAGCCTGTTCCCAAACCCTGATGGAGGCTCCAGAGGTGGGTCGGTACTTACTCCCCACGGAGCACTCCCCAGGGCTACCTCAAAGATCAACTTTTGCCCTCACTAAAAGACAAGGTTCCCTCAGGCCCCAACTCCTCTCTCTCCCTCTTCCAGTTCATCAGTCTCTGGGTCCCTCCACGCCCTCCATTGCAACCTCTGGTGGAGCCTCTTCCTGCCCTCTCTTAACTTAGAACACAGCTTGGTTGCTGACCTCACCTGCCTCAGTGGGTCTCCTGCCATGGTCTGCCCTTGTGTCCACCAGAGACGGTCCTGAACACTCTTCCACCTTTCCAAGTGAACATGCAAGGACAGAGGCAAACGCCCCTGCCAGTTTGCTGTGAGTTCCAGTTGCCAACAGGATTCATCCTCTCCAGCAGGGTCCTGGTTCTCCCATTTCCTGGAGTCACTGTCCTGCCAAGGCTGTTACCCCTGGGCACGTGACTCTCCCAACTTTTGTTTTCCTGGGTATCTCCTTCAGGGCCCCTTGTATTTGAACATTTTTGCAATGTTATATCCAGTTTTTGTTTTGCTCTTCCAGATAGGACACCTGTCTCTTTGCTCTTCCATTCACCCTTCCCCAAGCCTGTATGGCAGGGACTAATGCAGAAGATCCAGAGATGACTCCCCAGGAACAGGGTGGGGCAGTCTTATGGGGGAACTACATGAGTTGTACAACTGGCTGTAATGGTAACTTCAGATCCTTGGTTCCATCCTTCCTGGGACATGGTGTGATGGCACGGGTCACTGTAGTCTGACAATCACCCAGTGGCTTCCTTGTCTCCTGGGGACACCTAAGGCTGGATCTGCCCTTCAGAAATAGTGATTTGTTGCTGCCAACACTGAAAGAGGAGATTATTGGGCACAGCAGCTTATGTGTGGGGAAGTCTGAGACAGGAGGATTGCCATGACTTTGAGGCCAGCCTGGTCTATGTAAGTATTTCCAGCACTGGGAAGTCTGTGACAGGAGGATTGCCATGACTTTGAGGTTAGCCTGGTCTACAGAGTGAAATATTCTCTTAAAACAGACAACCCTCAAAAGAAAGGGGGATAGAAAGAAAGATAAAACTGTGACATTTCAGTTTTTAAAAATATATTTCTAAAATTTCTGGAGGAATTGGGAAGTGTGGCCAAAAGGAGCCCACATTCCTGCTCAGCCACAATTATTAAATGGGATACTACTTATCTGTCAGTTTGCGGAGGGTCCCCTCCTCACACATGTACCCTGAAGGTATGATCCTTTTGACCTCTGATGATTCACCTTGTCCCAAAGTTAGAGCTGGAGTCCCAGTGTGGACGAGAGGAGATAGTGCTGCAGCAGGGTGTCCTGGAAGACCCCGAGTATGGACTGGGTCTGGAAGATGACAGGAACAGGCAGGCTGGGGCTGGGCTGGGCTAGCTGGAGACAGCATTTGCCTGTGATTCTCCAAGCCAGATGAAGGAAACAAATCCAGTAGCTTCTCCTACTTCAGGGCTCTCCCCTCCCCCTCATCTTCCTGCCACGTGGATGGTCATTATCAGATTTATTTTTTCTACCACCTACCACCTTCCACTGCTCTCTCCTTATGTAGCAGTTAATAGTTTGCTTCCCAAAAAATGGAAGGATACTTTAAATCAGTGCCATGAAGCAGGAGCCAGCATCTCTCCATTTCACCATAAATCAAAGATCACTGTCCCCAAATAAATAAAGTGAGGAGTGAGAAGAGGAGCCATAGCTACTGCTGCCTACCCCTAAGGAGGTGTTGAAGCTGCGAAGCAAGTTTGAGACAGACTTTCAAAAGAGGACAGTGGAAGCCCTTTCCCAGCCCAGCCCATCTGGCAACCCTCACAAGAAACCCCTCCCTGTAAGATGCTATGGGTGAATCAGACATGTCAACTTCAAATTCCAATATTTTGGTGGAGACTGGAGGTTATTGGCATGTCCCAGTTGACTGCTTGTCCTTTGTGTGTGTGTGTGTGTGTGTGTGTGTGTGTGTACACAGCTGAGTTACCAGGGTGCTGGCTTACCATTCCCAACCACTACATAAATTCCATGCCCAGCACTTAAGAGATTGAGACAGGAAAATCAAAAGCTGCAAGTTTGGGGGCTAGAGAGATGGCCCAGCAGTTAAGAGCAGTGGCTGCTCTTCCAGAGGACTAGGTTCATTTCCCAGCACCCACATGGCAGCTCACAACTCTCTGTAACTCCAGTTCCAGGAGAAATCCAGCGCCCTCTTCTGGCCTCTATTGGCACTGCATGCATATGGTGCACAGACATACATGAAGGCAAAAATACACATAAAATAAAAATAAATAATAAAATCTCTTTTAAAGAAAGAAAGAAAGCCTCCGTCCCTCAGTTACTCTGCAAAGAAGGGTCCCAGCTCTCTACTCTGCCCTGGATTTCCTGATCACAGATGCCAGGACAAACTTCCTTAGATACAGGAGCCCTCTGAGAGTCATCCCTGTGCACAGATGCCTGATGGAAAGCGGCTCCCAGAAGGCATTCTGCTCCTATTTCAAGGTCACCTTCCTTGGCAGGGCCTTCCAAGTGGATGCAGGCCATGGGGCTGTACAACCCTCCTTTCCAAACAGCAAGTTCAGGGGTTGTGGGAAAGGACTCAGACTCTTCCTGTCCCACTGGGACCCACGGACAGAGCATCTCAAGTGAGAGGAGATAGTGACCTTGTCGTTGAGACTCTGGAGACAGCAGCTCCATCCAACTCCAGTGTTGGCAAACAGCAGGTGCGGTGGCCCCATCAGATGCGCTGGAAGAGTTCTGGCCAGGAGTGGCTTTGGTAAGCAATATGTCAGGGGAACGCTGATGGAACAGAAAGTGGTGGCTGGTGGCCTTCTGGGAGTGTCGCTATTGTTGCCTCCCAAGCCACCCCCACATGCACACCCTGACAGGGAGCTGTGTCAGGCCAGGGAGGAACGTGGGTGGTGGCGTTTATGCAGCACTTTCTTCTTGCTATTCTCCACAAGAAGGTGTCCCTTGGTCACTGGGATCAGTGCTGCTTGGAACTGAAAGGGCCTGAAAACTGGATGCATAGGGATTTAGGCTCGGTTAACAACTCTCAATCTAAGCAATAGGGGTCCAGGGAATGATATAGCCCAGTGTTTACTTTCGACTGCATTTCCATATATGTTCAAGCTAGCAGAGAGAGCAAGGGAGAACATCAAAAGGGACACCTGAGTGTGACAGGCAATTACATCTAGGCTCTCTTGGGACAGGGTCTATACCTCTAACTTACCTGTGTCTGACAACCTATGTCTAAGAACTACCTGTGTACCTCTCACAGGGGCTCGGGTAAAGGACTATCTGGTCTACCACTTTCTTCCTAAAAGACCTCTGGGTCTCTTCAAGTGCTTCCAACTACAAATCACCCAGCCCACATGCATCCTAGGGACATACAATACGTCCCCCTTCAAGACGTCTATGGAGCTGGCAGCTCCAGAGGTCAGCCATGACATCAAGGGCACTGCTCCTTGGGGATCATCCTTGTCCTGGATGGCTAGGAAAACAGCCATCAAGATGTCTCATCACCCTCCTGAAAAGCCAGCTAAGCAAAGGATTGAGGCTGAGTCAACCAGTTGCTGGCAGGCAGGAGTGGGGGCCTCCTTGGAGAAGCCTGGGATGGATGGGATGTTGGGTGTCCATGCAGCAGCACCTGCTTCATCTGCCTTTCTTTCCAAATAAGAATGCCACACAGGAAGCACTGTGTGGATTCTGGGGTTACCAATAACAACAGTGAAACACGGAGGGGCACGGGGTAGGAGCGCTATGGTATGGGAGCACTATGAGGAAATGAAGCACTATGGTAAATGGAGCACTATGGGGAAGTGGATCACTATGAGGAAGTGGAGCACTATGAGGAAGTGGAGCACTATGGGGTGGAAGCACTATGGGGTGGGAGCACTATGGGGTGGGAGCACTATGGAGTGGGAACACTATGAGGAAGTGAAAGGGGAGGATGGTTGATGTGGCCAAAATACATAGTATAAATTTATGAGAATTTCAAAGAATAAATAAAAACACTAAAAAAAAGAGAAAAAAAAAAACCAGAATACCATACAGTCCCAGGTACTCCCTGCTTGGTGAAGATGTTTTCCAATGTGACTTTGTATTTATATTCTCTTACACCACATCAGTTGTAGATTGGATAGAATTCATCAACCCATACATAAATCGTTCTACCTCACTGGAGGGTTTTGTGTACAAAAAACTTTTCTTCTAAGCCTTCTGCTCACATCATCATTTCTTAAAGTATGAGGCACTCAGTCAATGGCCCCATCCAGCCCTTAATAAGACATACATCCCTATGTTTGTCCTTAGGATGTCGTTTCTTCTAGGTCAAGTCTCTTACCCCGAGTCAGGCCATAGTGTACTCCATTTCTGATACCAGGGTGAGTCTTTACAGTGTTTCTCTGTGTAGCCTTGGCTGGCCTGGAACTCTGTAGAGCCTCCTGGCCTCAACCTCATGAGATTCATCAGCCTCTGCCTCCCAAGTGCTGGGATTAAAGGTGTGTGCCACCGCCCTGCCTGGTAAAAAAAGGTGAATATAAAAGGGGCTGAAGCCTCCATATGGGGGCTGGCCATGATCCTGAGGATGAAGTCTTAGGACCCCACACCACACCCCCATGTCAAGGAAGCCAGATGCAAAGTCCAGAATCACTGGTCATTGCTGAAGCCACTGAGGACTCTTGGGGACCTCCAACCCTGCTTTTCTTATTCCTCAGAAGCTGACAAGAAGATCCTTCCTGGGCACAGATTGTCCCCTTTTAAAGGCTTCAGGCATAGCTTGTATTCGTGGGTGCGTGCGTGGGTGCGTGTGTGTGTGTGTGTGTGTGTGTGTGTGTGTGTGTGTGT
>JADRCD010119864.1:0-20040 GCA_019843815.1 Montemys delectorum
TGGTGGTGCATGCCTTTAATCCCAGCACTTGGGAGGCAGAGGCAGGCGGATTTCTGAGTTCGAGGCCAGCGTGGTCTATAGAGTGAGTTCCAGGACAGCCAGGGCTATACAGAGAAACCCTGTCTCGAAAAACCAAAAAAAAAAAAAAAAAAAAAAAAAAAAAGATAAGCATTTAAAACACATTCTTGGGCATTGGGGATGCGGCACAGTTGGTAGAGGGCTTGCCTAGCATGCATGAAATCCTAGGTTCAATTCCTAATCCTAAGAGCCATATACCCTGGGGACCGTGGAACACCAGCACTCAGAAAGCAGAGGAAGGAGGATCAGAAGTTCAAGGTCATCCTGAGCTAAGTAGCAAGCTGAAGATGGCCAGCCTGAGATACAGGAGAGTCCACTTGGAAAAGTAAAATAAATCAAACGGGGTTTGTTTGGTTTTTTTCTTTTAATCTCTATGTATCCTGTGTTGACTGGGGACAAGCATGACCACAGACTGGCTTTGTTGGAACAGAGAGGCACAGATGAGAAAGTATACAGCTATGACCAGGAGGATCCTCCTGCCAAGTCCACCAACTACTGAACACAGCAGCTGTGAGGCATGGAGACATCAGCTTCAGGAAGAGCTTCAGGCTGGGACCACTGAGTCAACAGAATGGTTTTTGTTGTTTTGCTTTGCTGGGTTTTTTGAGACGGGGTCTCTCTGTCATGGAACTCTATAAACCAAGCTGGCCTCAAACTCAAGAGATCTACCTGCCTCTGTCTCCCAATTCCTGGGATTAAAGGCGTGTGCCACCACAACCTGGCTGAGACAAGGGAATGATTTTGTACATTGAAGAAAAAGAAAAAAGGATTGACTAGTGACTTGTAAGTCAAGAAGCAGTAAGACAGGATGCCTCAAAGGGGCCACCCATAGGCCAGAGCTCTCAGCAGGATTCCAGGAAGTCAGGCCTCTAAGCCTTTCCTTCCTGCTGCTAAAGAAGTCAAAGTTAAAGAGGTCAAAGTTAGGATGAAGAGTGAAGACAGCTACTGCTCCGCTCTTTGCTCTGCTTTCTAAGAGCACAGAGGCCACACTCCTTTCTGTATCTGGGGAGGAAGCACCCCAAGTTCTGGTTTCTGGTTGTGTTTATACCAGCACACACCACACACACACACACACACACACACACACACACACACACACACACCCCTACCTTTCCTTTAATCTAGATTTAATCTAGACTGGCCTGGCCTCTGTTAAGAGTCCCTTTGGCCACTACTTACATCCAGAAGCTGCTGGATCTGCCCAATGAGATTCTGGGACTGCTTCACGTCGTTGGTTCTCAGCAGCTTCCTTTTCAGGATGGTCAGGGGCACCTCCGGGCTGGGAGTGAGGTCAAGGTGTGTGACTGGAGGCAGAGAGATGGGGGAACTGGCTCTGTGCTTCATTCCCTGAAACTGCATCACTTTCATGGTAGAGATAGACTGAAAAAGGAAGCGGGGAGAGAGAGTGCAAGTTCAAACACGTTTGCTGAGAAAAGCAGGTGTGTCAAGCAGACCCTGGCTCAGGCCCTCCGTGAGAGAGTCATGGTTCCCTCCTAACGTTAAACACTCTGAAGGGTCCCAGTCGTCTGAAGAAGACACATGATCAGCTCAGGCAGTAGGCAAGACGACACCCGTGGGTAGCTGAAACCCACCACTCAAGAACTTCAAAAATACCCAGTGTGCTCTGCAGCAAAGAGCTCCTTCACAGGCAAAAGCCACTGCAGATCCACAGTTGTGCAATTTGTTTTAACTTGGACAACCCTGGATGTGCACACCCCCGCTCCCCTGGCTGTCCCCAAGGACCAGCAGCAAGGAGGTTTCAAGCACCTGTCCAGGCTGCTGCCAAAACCTGGGTCCCCTGAGATTGGCAGAGCTGGGGCCCCAGCCAGGCTGACACTGGGCCTCGGGCTCTAACAAAATGCACACCAGCACAAGGTGTGTCTGCTTGCTCAGGTCAAGACAGACCCAACCTCAGGGAAAGAAATGAGTTAAGCGTTCTTGTTCTCCAAGCAAGCAACATCAGTGCAAAGCTCTGAAATTAAAATCGAAACACAGATATAAACACAGCAAGTTCCAAAAGAGCCATCACTCACACAGAGAGAGACAAACAAAGAAACAGAGAGACAGAGGCAGTGAGACAGAGGCAGACAGACAGACTAGAAATAGACCAGCATCTCTACTAAGAATAGGAAGCCAAAGACAGAGCCACACAGCAGAGCAGGACACTCCCTAAGTCACCTGTCTGGCTTTCACCATGCCCTGTGCTCACCTACACCCATGCCCAAACAACCTACATACACTTCCTGTATGCTATCACTATCACACTGCTGATGGGCTCAGAGCCACTCAGGCCATGAGCTGCAGGATGTGCAGAGAGCTGGGCCTTCTGATCTGGATTTTCTCCTGGAATGCCTGAGCTTGCACCCAAGAAGAGATCTCAGCTGGCAAGCTCTGAGGCCTGGGACATGGCAGACTGGGAGTTCCCTTTCGAGTTTTTTCAGCTGAGTTGCATAACCCAGAGCCTTCCCATCAAAATCACAAGCTTACAAAGCCAGAGAGCAAGCCCTTGGAACTACTCTCTGATCACATTGGTACAACTTCTAGCCAATGAGGAAAACTAAAGACCTGCAGGTTGGTATAGGACAGAGCCTTAGAGAAGGCATGTTGCCGGGTTCGGTAGACCACCTTTAAAACAAAAGGTATGCACGCCTTTTATCCCAGCACCTGGGAGGCAGAGGCAGGTGGATTTCTGAGTTCAAGGCCAGCCTGGTCTAACTACAGAGTGAGTTCCAAGATAGCCAGGGCTACACAGAGAAACCTTGTCTCGAAAAACAAACAAACAACAGAACATATGCTTTCGCTCTCCATAGCCTCTTGCCGTGTGACCAGCCCTTACTCAGTGCTTCCTACACACAACCTTCTCTGGTATACCCGGCTACCTTGTGTGTGTAGATTCTGACAAATGAGGAAGCACACTGGTTCAGAGAGCTCTCTCTAATATCCAGGTCTGTAAGTGCAAACTTAGTAGGTCTAGTTCCTAAGCCTGAGACCCTGGGACAGAGTGGCTATCTATATGAGGCAGAGCCAGTCTGAGACCATTCCCCACCGACATCCCATTTCTCTTCATCAAGAAACAAGTTTTGGATGAGTCTGCCTGGGGCTCCAGAACTGGGGAGCAAGAGAGCAAGGGGCTCTACTCACTTTGTTCCCATACTGCATGACGTGGCTGGTGTTGGTGTGGGACTTGACAAGGTGGTACTGCTTGTGAAGGGTCTCTTTGGTGAGATCCTCCTGCAAGAAAAAAAAGCACGGAAGTCCTCAGAGGACCAGAGCCTGAGAGCTACACCGTAGCAGGCTGGCTGGTCCTGACAAGGGCCTTACCACATCAGAGTCTTCCATCCAGTTGACGCTGTACCAGTCACCCAGGTAAGTGCTCCTCTCCTCGTCATAGTAGCAGGCATAAGATGATTCATTGGGGTTAGCAGCAGTAGTTGCATAAACTACAATGGATTAAAGGTATCTTTGAGGCATTTTTTGCTCCTGGCCTTGGACTACTCTTAAAACTGGTGTCTCTCCTTTTCCCCCCATGATATAAAAGCTACTACTATACTCAGCACAGGGAGAGTATGACCATGTCCATTAAGAACAATAACTCTGGGGGAAGGATTGTGGGAGGGGGTGACCAGGAGGGGCAGCGAGTGGGATGTGAGTAAAACAAAACAAAACAAAACAAAAAAACAACAATAACTCAGGGTTACAGAGATGTCTGAGCACTGACTGCTCTTTGAGAGGTCCTGGGAGTTCAATTCCCAACAACAACATGGTAGCTCACAACCATCTGCATTGGATCTGATGAGCTATGATGTACCCATACACATAAAATAAGTAAATAATTCTTTAAAAAGAAGGAGGAAGGAAAGAAAGAAGGAAGGAAGGAAGGAAGGAAGGAAGGAAGGAAGGAAGGAAGGAAGGACAGTAGCTCCTCTCAAATGTGGAAGGAAACTGACATAAGGGGCTCTTGTTGCAGCTATAAGCAAACACTTATGTGCTTGTGTGCTTAGAACAGACAATCACAGGCAAATTAGGAAACATGAAGAATATGGGCCCAATTTGATTTCGAGAGAGGCGTAACACTTATTTAGAAAACACTTGAGACTGGGGCCAGGAGAGCAGCAGACAGATTGAAGGCCCTGGAAAACAGTTAAACTCAAGCATGGTAGTGCGTGCCTGTAAGCCCTGCACTCGGGAGGTAGGGGAGAAATCAGAGTTCAAACTCATCCTCAGTTAGATAGCAAGTTTGAGATCAGCCTGGACTGCATGAGATTCCGTCTCATGAAAACCACTCAGCTGGGCGGGACCTTTACAGTCTCTGCATTTAAGATGGAACTTTTGTGCGGGCACTGTCATTATCCCCAGGTTCAAGAACCAGGCCACCTACCTGCCTGAGATCAGAGAGAGTGAGTACCAATGCATAACAAAGGAACAAAGCCGGTCCAGTTTGGGCTGCCATTGTAAAGCCTGTATATGGACTCTCCTTGATACATTGTTGGGTTGGTTGGTTTTTTGTTTGGATTTTTGTTTGTTTGTTTGTTTGTTTGTCGAGGGGGGTGTTATTGCTGTTTTTAAATTTTATTTTTATTTTGTGTGCTTGCCTGTTTGTGTACCTTGAACCTAAGGAGGCCAGAAGAGGAAGACATGGGTTGCCCTGAAACTGGAGTCACAGGTGGTTATGTGCCTCCGTGTAGCAGTTGGGGAACCCAGGTCTTCTACAAGAGCAGCTCCTGCACCTGACCACTAAGCCAGGTCTCCAGGCCCCCACGGGGTCTTTATTCCTTACGAATATTTATGGAGTAGAAGCCAGACCTGGCCAATGCATGACTGACTTCTGCCTGCGTATCAAGCAGCTCTCAGTGGCCCTGCGCAAGTGGAGCGCTTGGTCTCAAATGGGCATTATCCAACCTACCTCAGCCTGTTCAATACCTACCATTGATGTTGTTGGGCAGGTGGTTCATCATGGAGCCAGACTCACATGCTTCAATATAGAACACCATCTGCAAGGTATTGGGGATAGGTGAGCTCCCCGCAGCCCTCAGAGCCTGCCCCTGGGCTGTTGTTCTTTCCATCCCTGCCCACTCTCCTGCCCCTTGGACTTGGGGAGTCACTGCTGCTGTACAGGGGCTATGGCCAAAGGCTATGGAAGCCATTTGACAGAAAGTAATTCTGTTCCTTCGCTTGTGGAATAAAATGATCTTAAGTTAGCAGAACGCACAGAAGACTGGAGCTGTACAATGCTGGAGAGACTGGTTCTGGTGTCTGATAGTGAGCAGCCCCAGAGAGCCATGCTGCAAGGCAGGCGGCCATCTCTTTGCACTGACATCACATATACCCCACCCTATACAGTTGCTACTGAGAGTACAGAGTGGAGCGTGCCAACGAGAACAGAAGAAGGTAGTGGATGTTCTTCCCTAATTATCCCAAACTTTTGGGCAGACTCTGGAATGGCGGTTTTCACATGTGCTCCCCGTACCCATAGCAGCCAATTCACAGCCCCTCCCAAAACCTGGCTGGGTCCAAGCGGGGGCGGTGAGACCCACACTATGTTGTGTCATGCTCTCTATGAGGTACAGTGAATCTTGGGACACTACTGGTCAGTGCTGACCAGGAGGAACCCTATCCAGAAAGCCCGGCAACTTGTCTAAGGGCCAGCTAGGCGGGTGTGGTCTTCGCTCCGGCAACCCAGGCTCCTCCCTCCCCCAGGGGCTCAGGAACTGATGTTACCTTCTGGTACATTTTGTGTTCATACATGTAGTGAATAGTCTTATTCAGGTCCTTGACATGAAGCTGAAAGGTAAGAATATGGACTTTCAGACCAGCATCTAAGAGAAACTAATAATAGCTTATAAAGTCTTTTTCCCAATCAGTAAAAGTAGCCATGATGAACAGTAAAATCTAGACGCCATCTTGGCTACTCCGTCCCACACCAAAAGACAAGAGAAGACGCTTCTCGATGCACAGCTTTGTCCTGGGCCTCCAGAGACTTTGGTGTACTCTCTGTGATGTGCAGCCCTGACTGACTGTGGCATGGAGAGACCCAGCTGAAACCCTGCCCCACTCTACCACAGCAGTGATACCAGAAAACACATCAGAAAACACATGATAGGTTTAATCTCAACACAGAGGCTGTGTTTTCTATTTACCTTTAAATTTTAAAGATAAATAAAACTATCCTCTGTTTATCTTTAAAAAGTTAAGGAGGGGCCAATGAGATGGCTCAGCAGGTAAGAGCGCTTGCTGCCAAAGCCTGAGGACCTGAGTTCAATTCCTAGGAACCGCAGGATGGAAGAGGAAAACCAACTCCCCAAAACCTGTCCTCAGACTTCCACATGTATGACATAGTACATGCGAATGTACACACAAGCACAAAAATAAATGTGAAAATCAATATTTGATGTTCGGAAACATGGCCGGGGGCATAGCTCAGCACTTGGCTAACACACACAAGGCCCTGCTGCACTCAGCCTCCAATATCAAAACAACACTGGTGATGACACAAACGTACAATCGAAACCGTAAGCAGAACTCACATCATCATTAGGAAACACCAGGATCCCAGTGGCTCCATGGTCGGTGAAGTAAACGAATACATGATCCCGGGGACCACTGTCAAGAGAGGACAGAATCGGGTGAGCCAGAGAAGCCACAGCTTCCCACTCCTGTTTCCCTGCCCACATCGCTGAAGTAATGCCTTCATCAAAAAGTTAAGAAATTTGAGCAGGGCATGGTAGCTCACGCCTTTAATCCCGGTATTTGGGAGGCAGAGACAGGCAAGTGGATCTCTTTGAGTCTGAGGCCAGCCTGATCTACATAGGAAGTTCCAAGCCAACCAGGACTATAGTGAGACCCTGTCTCAAAAATACAGAAACAGGAACACGCACACACATGGGGCTCTAACACCTCATAAAAGTGTTACATAAGGAAATACTGAACCTAGTGAGAAGGTCAGGCGTGGTAACATGATTATAAATAAATCCTGGGGGTTGTACTAGGGAGAGGCAGGCAGACAGTGGGGAAGGGGGCAGGCTGGCTAGGGTTGTAGCTTAGTGGGACGTCCAGGAAGTCAGGAGGGGAAATAAAACTCATGAGGGACCCTGACTCACAGCGTATGTGATGCAGAAACAGACGAACTACAGCAGCAGCTCTGTGAGACCTGTCCTGGGTCAGGACAAAGCTGCCCACTCTAACATCTCGAAACAGACAGGAGCAAAATAGCAATGCCAGTTTAAATTCTCTGTGTGAGGCTGCAGCTAAGAGTATAGATCCATGAAACAGAGGGTACCTCTTCAAGACTTTTCCAGACCCTTTGCCCTTCACAGCTTCTGCGTCGCCTCTCAGTACAGCAAGGAAATTCTCTGGAGTCACATCCTATGAGAAATTGGGAGTCAAAGCCAGAGGCAGTTGTTACCTCCAGGCTCATTTTATAGAGAAGGTGACAGGCCCAGGGCACCCAGCTTCAAGCTCAAGAGCAAACACTCCCACCCAAGGCTGATGTGACATTCCTTGGGGACCCAGAGCATGTGAACTGTTAAAGTCCCCTCTTGTTTGGGGGGTGGCTGGCAACTCAGCAACCTTCCACTCCTCCACCACTATGCAATGGGGGACCACCACACCCAAAGATTCTACCAGGACAGGAAAAGAATACTCCCTCAGAGAAAGAGCAAAGGGTTAGGGTCTCAATTTGCCTCCAGCCTGCTGCCTCAGAGCCTGAGTTACAAGGACACTCAATCATCAAAAGCAATGCAAAAAAAATAGGAAGAAAAAAAAAAATCACCCCCAATTCTACAACCTAGGTTTTAAGCAGGTCCTATAGACCAGTGGTTCTCAACCTTCCTAATGCTGCGACATTATAATAAAGTTCCTCATGTTGTGATGACCCCCAATCATAAAATTTACCTCTGCTATAGCCCTATACAGAAATTATGTCTTATTGCATATATATAATATATTATATATATATATATAATTCCCATTTGAATTTAATAGACATAAAGTGAAACAAAACTGAAAGAAACACTGAGCTTTGGGTCAGCGTTTCTCTGCCTCTTGAGACATCCTCAGGAAGTTAAGAAAAAGAAATTATAAAAACCCTAAATGCCCATTTGCACAGTATCAATAAACTGAGAGGAAACTAACCATTTGGGGAGGAATGTATTAGACTATTAATTAATTCTTCAGAACTTATCTTCAGGAAAATCCTGATACATTTTGTGCTAGGTGTAGGCTGAGGAAATCGATTTTCATCAAACAGCACAGGCTGTCACCGAAGGAAATACAATATCATGTTTGATACATACACGACTAGATAGAGTCTACCTAGCAGTAGACTATACCCTTTGAACACTGTCCCTGCTTTTTCCTTTCCTCCTTGGCTTCTGAAGCTCTGACTGAATTAGAAACAGTAGCACGTGCCTGTGGTCCCCTTCATGAGGATGAGGCAAGACTGCACGACTCCAGGAGTTCGAGGCTAGTTTGTACCAAAAAAGAAAAAAAAAAAAAAAAAGATTCTATATCTCAAAATCAAAATTAAAAGCTAAGGCTGAGGATATGGCTTTGTGGGTGAACACTTGACTAGATTAGATTATACAAAGCCCTGGTTGCAGCCCTGGTGCCATGTCCTCGAGAAAAATCTCTCTCCATTCCTTTCTCAAGCCTAAATAAGGGGGTGGGGCTATATCAATGAAAGCTGCTGGCTTCAGGTGAGAACGCCCTCACCTCTCCCGTGTAATCCTTCAGGACTCCCTTGTACACATCTGTGCCGTTAGGTCGGTTGATCACAACACCTGGAGTAGGGTTTCTGAAAATTGAAGGACAAAGTTACAACACAAAAATGCGTGGCCCTTCAAACCTCGCCACTATGTAAACAAACAGCAACTCTGTTCTTGAAGCCACTTCCTGTCACTTAGATAGGCACCAACGCAGTGGTCTGGGCAGCTGGGGATCTCAGGAACCAAACCCAAGTGTTCCTGGTGGGAGCAGAGAAGAACCAAAGTGCAGGTGTCCTGCCACCTCCGAGGGAACCAGAGAATCTTGGGGCAAGACCAGGCACTTAAACTCTGCTCTCAAGAAACAGCAGGATACAAAGCAAAACTGAACCCAAGGCCCACGCACCACTATCTGGAGGGGCTTTGCCAGAGCCCAGGCGCGATCTCACTACAGGGTGGGTTCCTCTTAGAAGCGCGGGGTAGCCCAGGCGCGATCTCACTACAGGGTGGGTTCCTCTTAGAAGAGCGGGGGAGCCAAAAATTTCTTGATTTACAGTCACACCCGTCACAATCCACAATCCGGAGAATTTGGTAAAGTGTTTAAGAGAAACGTGTAACCTTAAACGCAAGCCTGAAAGGAACACGGTAGGAGGTCCTACTGACTAGAACCTCTACAGGCAGGCAAGGCGCCTCAGCTCAGAGGTTATGGACAGGGCAGGCTCCAAACTCCAGGGCCGCAGACCTCCACAGCAGGAAAGCCTGCTTCAAGCCTCTCAGAGTAACCCCTCCTGTTCATCTCCTCTCCTGCCGCACCCAGGGCACCCTAAGACACGCTCAACACAGAACAACCATGTGGCTTTTCACCAGGGGCCACTCCTGTTCCCAAAGTGGGCCACTGCCCTAGATGTGGCAGTGCTTTTAAATTCGGATTCACAGCCAAGTTCAAAGCGCACCCCACTTACTCTTCAGAATTGGCGATGTCATCATACATCATCACTATGATCTGCTCATCAGGAATCCCGTTCCGGTGGATGATCTGGTAGGCGTGGCATGCGTCTGCCTGGAAGAAATGGTTTCATCAGCTTTTAGATCTCACCGGGGAGGAGGTCCATTTGGGGCCACGTTCTACCTTACAGAAGGCTCCCTGTGATTCATTCATTCCCCTTTAAAACATTACTTGCTTTTTTTTTTTTAACTTCAATTTTAAGATTCCCCACTCTTATTATCCATATACTTACCTGATAAGGCAGTGCTATGAAGCACATATGTGTAAACACACAAGCACAGGTGTGCATATACATAGGCACAGGCATGAACACACACTCACACCTATAGGTTAACAAGAGCCCATCAAAGTCCTACACAATTTGTTTTCCTATTTCAAAGCACACAAAAGTGCCAAAGTACGGAATCGGGTCTCAAACAGAATGCCCCAGAAGGATGAAGCAGTGGGTTCACAGCTTCTAATTCACTAACAGTCAGTGTTCAGAATGAAAGTGAAGTCCAACCCAGGAGCAAGGCTCGTGATGCACGCCTGTGGCCCCAGCTTTCTGGATATATGTATAAGCAGGGGGAATAGAAGTTCAAGACCAGGCTACAGTACATAGCAAATGTAAGGTCTGCCTGGGTTCCTGAAACTACCTCAAAAAATTTAAATAAAGCAGAATTCAGGAATTAGAATGAGAACCGTGCTATTTTGATGATGATAATGGTCAGAAATAATAATTATTATTGTAATATCGTATTTTATATATCACGATGTTATTTATTAACACACTAAAATTATTGTTATTACTAGAAATGTATTTCATTTTCGTAGAGTGCTTGCCTGGCACGCTAAAAGTAGAGTTCAAGCACACCAATACACAACTGGGTGTGGTGGGGCTTACCTGCATTTGTAACCAGAGTTTGGGAAGGTTAAAGGGAGGCAAGAAGCTCAAAGTCATCCTTAGCTACATACTGAATTTGAAACCAGTCTAGGCAACTGTCTATAAATTTAAAAAAAAAAAAAAAAAAAAAAAAAGCTTTTATGAGGTCCCATTTGTCAATTCTTAAGAGCATAAGCCATTAGTGTCCTGTTCAGGAAATTTTCCCCTGTGCCCATGTGCTCAAGGCTCTTCCCCACTTTCTTTTCTATTAGTTTCAGTGTATCTGGTTTTATGTGGAGGTCCTTGATCCACTTGGACTTGAGCTTTGTACAAGGAGATACGAATGGATCGATTTGCATTCTTCTACATGCTAACTGCCAGCTGAGCCAGCACCATTTGTTGAAAATGCTGGCCTTTTTTCCACTGGATAGTTTTAGCTCCTTTGTCAAAGATCAAGTGACCATAGGTATGTGGGTTCATTTCTGGGTCTTCAATTCTATTCCAATGATCTACCTGCCTGTCACTGTACCAATATCATGCAGTTTTTATCACAATTACTCTGTAGTACAGCTTAAGGTTCAGGATGGTGATAGATAATAGTTTTCGATATCCTAGGTTTTTTAGTTATTCCAGATGAACTTGCAAATTGCTCTTTCCAAGTCTGTGAAGAGTTGGAATTTTGATGGGGATTGCACTGAATCTGTAGATTGCCTTTGGTAAGATGGTCATTTTTACTATATTAATCCTGCAATCCATGAGCATGGGAAATCTTTCCATCTTCTGAGATCTTCCTCGATTTCCTTCTTCAGAGATTTGAAGTTCTTGTCATACAGATCTTTCACTTGCTTAGTTAGAGTCACACTAAGGTATTTTATATTATTTGTGACTATTGTGAAGGGTGTTGTTTCCCTAATTTCTTTCTCCGCCTGTTTATCCTTTGCATAGAGGAAGGCCACTGATTTGCTTGAGTTAATTTTATATCCAGCGACTTTGCTGAAGTTGTTTATCAGGTTTAGGAGCTCTCTGGTGAAATTTTTGTCACTTAAGTATACTATCATATCATCTGCAAATAGTGATAATTTAATTTCTTCCTTTCCAATTTGTATCCCTTTGATCTCCTTTTGTTGTCTAATTGCTCTGGCTAGGACTTCAAGTACAATATTGAATAGGTAGGGAGGGAGTGGGCAGCCTTGTCTAGTCCCTGATTTTAGTGGGATTGCTTCAAGTTTCTCTCCATTTAGTTTGATGTTGGCTACTGGCTTCCTGTATATTGCTTTTACTATGATTAGGTATGGGCCTTGAATTCCTGATCTTTCCAAGACTTTTATCATGAAGGGATGTTGGATTTTTGTCAAGTGCTTTCTCAGCATCTAATGAGATGATCATACGGTTTTTTTCTTTGAGTTTGTTTATATAGTGGATTACGTTGATGGATTTCCCTATATTGAACCATCCCTGCATCCCTGGGATGAAGCCTACTTGATCATGGTAGATGATCGTTTTGATGCATTCTTGAATTCAGTTTGCAAGAATTTTATTGAGTAATTTTGCATCGATATTCATAAGGGAAATTGGTCTGAAGTTTTCTTTCTTTGTTAGGTCTCTGTGTGGTTTAGGTATCAGAGTAATTGTGGCTTCATAGAACAAATTGGAGAGAGTAGCTTCTGTTTCTATTTTGTGGAATAGTTTGAGGAGTATTGGTATTAGGTCTTCTTTGAAGGTCTGAGAAAAGTCTGCACTAAACCCATCTGGCCCTGGGCTTTTTTTGGTTGGAAGACTATTAATGACTGTCTCTACTTCATTAGGGTATATGGGACTGTTTAGATCGTTTATCTGATCTTGATTTAACTTTGGTACCTGGTATCTGTCTACAAAATTGTCCATTTCATCCAGGTTTTCCAGTTTTGTTGAGTATAGGCTTTTGTATGATTTTGTGGATTTCCTCAGGTCCTGTTGTTATGTCTCCCTTTTCATTACTGATTTTGTTGATTTGGATACTGTCTCTGTGCCCTCTAGTTAGTTTGGCTAAGGGTTTATCTCTTTTGTTGATTTTCTCAAAGAATCAACTCCTGGTTTAGTTGATTCTTTATATAGTTCTTTTTGTTTCTACTTGGATGAGTTTGATTGTTTCCTGCCTTCTACTCCTCTTGGGTGAATTTGCTTCTTTTAGTTCTAGAGCTTTCAGATGTGCTGTCAAACTGCTAGTGTATGCTCTCTCCAGTTTCTTTTTGGAGACACTCAGAGCTATGAGTTTTCCTCTCAGCACTGCTTTCATTGTGTCCCATAAGATTGGGTATGTTGTGGCTTCATTTTCATTAAATTCTAAAATGTCTTTAATTTCTTTATTTCCTCCTTGACCAAGTTATCATTGCGTAGAGTGTTGCTCAGCTTCCAAGTGTATGTGGGCTTTCTATTGTTTATGTTGTTATTGAGGACCACCCTTAGTCCGTGGTGAATAGGACTGTCAATAGGACAAAACGGCAACCAACAGATTGGGAAAAGATCTCTTACCCATCCTATATCCAATAGAGAGCTAATATCCAATAAATACAAAGAAATCAAGAAGTTAGACTCCAGAGAACCAAATAACCCTATTAAAAAATGGAGTACAGAGCTAAACAAAGAATTCTCAACTGAGGAATACTGAATGGCTGAGAAACACCTAAAGAAATGTTCAGCATCCTTAGTCATCAGGGAAATGCAAATCAAAACAACCCTGAGATTCCACCTCAGACCAGTCAGAATGGCTAAAATCAAAAATTCGGGTGACAGTAGATGCTGGAGAGGTTGTAGAGAAAGAGGAACACTCCTTCATTGCTGGTGGGATTACAAGCTGGTACAACCACTCTGGAAATCAGTTTGGCGGTTCTTCAGGAAAATGGACACAGTGCTATCTGAGGACCCAGCTATACCACTCTTGGGCATACACTCAGAAGATGCTCCAACATATAATAAGGACACATGCTCCACTACGTTCATAGCAGCCTTATTTATAATAGCCAGAAACTGGAAACAACTCAGATGTCCCGCAACAGAGGAACGGATACAGAAAATATAAATTTATACAATTGAGTACTACTCAGTTATTAAAAACAATGAATTTATGAAATTCTTAGGGAAATGGACGGATCTGGAGAATATCATCTTGAGTGAGGTAACCCAATCACAAAAGAACATGGTAAGTACATGGTATGTACTTACTAATAAGTGGATATTAGCCCAGAAACTCGGAATATCCAAGATACAATCCACAAACCACATGAAACTCAAGAAGAACAAAGTGTGGATACTTCTATCCTTGTTAGAAAGGGGAACAAAATACCCATGGAAGGAGTTGCAGATACAAAGAATGGAGCAGAGACTGAAGGAATAACAATCCAGAGACTGCCCCACCTGGGAAACCTTCCCATATACAATCACCAAACCCAGACACTATTATGGATGCCAACAAGTGCTGGCTGACAGGAGCCTGATATAGCTGTCTCCTGAGAGGCTCTGCCAGTGCCCAACTAATACAGAAGTAGAGGCTCACAGCCATCCATTGGACTGAGCACAGGGTCCCCAGTGAAGGAGCTAGAGAAAGGACCCAAAGAGCTGAAGAGGTTTACAGCTCCTTAGGACAAACAACAATATGAACTAACTAGTACCCTCAGAGCTCCCAGGGACTAAACCACCAACCAAAGAGTACACATGGTGGGACATATGGCTCCAGATGCATATGTAGCAGAGGATGGCCTTGTCGGTCATCAGTGGGAGGAGAGGCCCTTGATCCTGTGAAGGCTCTATGCCCCAGTGTAGGGGAATGCCAGGGTCAGGAAGCAGGAAAGGGTGGGTTGGTGAGCAAGGGGAGAGGGGAGAGAATAGAGGTTTTTTTTCCTGAGGGAAAACCGGGAAAGGGGTATCATTTGAAATGTAAATAAACAAAATATCTAATTAAAAAAAAAAAAAAAAAACAGCCGGGCAGTGGGGGTGCACGCCTTTAATCCTAGCACTTGGGAGGCAGAGGCAGGCGGATTTCTAAGTTCAAGCCCAGCCTGGTCTAGAGAGTGAGTTCCAGGACACCCAGGACTACACAGAGAAACCCTGTCTCAGAAAAAGAAAAAGAAAAACAAAAACAAAAACAAAACAAAACAAAAAGACTATTGTCATGATCTGAAACAAAAGAAGGCAATCAAGGGGAACAGAGAATATCCCCGCTGCAATTCTGGATCACATATTCCTTGTTTCAGATGATGCATACCACACTGCAGAGCATCAATTAAGGTCAGAGGGGGAACCCGCTGTCTAACTTTCAGTTAACGGTGTCATTCCAGGAACAGAGAGAGTCGCATGTGGCTAGCACTGACATCATGTGACATACACACCCACTGCACAGAGCACCCCAGATGGCACATGAGGTGACTAAGAAAATAAAACACCCAGCATGCCAGGCTTTTGCCTGCAGATGCCCATTTAGATGGACCTGTGTGACTGACAAAAATTTGTGTTCAGCATCCATCTGCTGAGACTGTATGCAAAGTGTGGGCCCAGCACACACAGGAGCTGCCAGACAGAAAGACAGCTAAGTGTGAAGCCAAGTGCATCCACTTTCAATCTGTCCTGCTCTGCTCACTGGGCACCTTATCTCATTAGTCTTCAGCCCTCGGGTGTCAAAAGGTCTCGACCCTCAGTTGGAGAGAGAACAGTTCAGGGACAGAAAGTCAAGCATTCCTGACTGCAGATCTTGATGGTGCTCATGCAATGGCAGAGAGAGATCACTAAGTTTACCAAAGCCTAAAGAGAAAGCAAAGGGCTAAAAACCTAAACAGAAACCAAACAAAAAACGTCATCAGTCAGCACCCACACAGTCATGTAGGATCTGAGAATCGCACTGTTCGGAAATTCTGTCCAGCATCTCCATAAACCAAGGTAGCTATCATGCCTAAGCAATCAATCTGATGGAACCAGAGTCACATTAGAAGTCTGCCCTTAGCCAACTCATCCTGTTGTGGAACACAGCCATACGTGTGTGAACTGTGACAATGCTTAAATCCTCATTTCTGTAAAGTAATGAGAACCATCTGAAACCAACCGTGGTACTCGAATAATACCTCCCAACTTTCTAATGCCTGGACCCTATGAGAACGCCACACCAGACACCAACGCAACAGCCCCATCCCAACGCAGCATGCATGTAGCATGCAGCATATGCATCAAGGACTCCCAACTGTCCCTGGAGAGGCTCCCTAGGCCTCAACAGCAGCTTCTTCCTTTCAGCTGGGTTTTTTGGGTTCATTATCTCTTACAAACTGCATTTCTCCCTGCCTACTTTCCAAAGCTCTCAAACTTGCATTCGTTCTGTAAACAACATAAACACAGACAAACAGAGATTCACTGTGTGCAGTGTAATTTGCAATATATGAGGCGTTAAGATCAAGCTGGGCAGTGGTGGCAGGGAATCTTTGATCCCAGCACTTGGGAGGCAGGGGCAAGTGGATCCCTAAACTCAAGGCAGCTCACAGAGTTCCAAGACAGCCAGAAACACAGTTCCAAAAAAAAAAAAAATTAAAATCAGTAATCAAGATTTAAATAAAAGAACCTGAATTCGCCCCAGCCAAATTACCAAGACAAATGGGATTATCTGGCTACCTGGATTCACAAGTAGCACCTTGTGAATTTATTGCTATTTTAAAAATCATGATGCTGTGGAACAACACAGACATGTTCACGTGTGACATAACAAGAAAGACTCATGTTCATGCCTAAGATTTAAAATTGTAAAAAAAAAAAAAAAAAAAAAAGCCTCAAAAAATGGTTCACAGAGCTGGATGGTAGTGGCACACACCTTTACTCCCAGCATTCAGAAGACTGAGGCAGGTAGATCTCTGTGAGCTGGAGGACAGCCCGGTTGACAGAGCAAGTTCCAGGACAGCCTACATAGTGAAACCCTGTCTCACAACAAAAGCAAAACCAAAGGTGAGCAGAAATTGATAAGGTGATCCCAAAATTCACAAGGAATACAAAAGACCTAAAATAGTTAAATAATTAGGAAAAAAGAGCAAACAGGGAGGCCTTTCACATCCTGATTTCCAAGCCACATTAAGGAAGGAAGAATCCTCAACAATGGTGCCAGGTCAGATGAGAGGAGCCGTGTCTCTCTGCAGTAAAGGTAGCCCAGAATGGAACACAGCTAGAAAACTTGGACAAAGTAACACAAGAGGGGATCTTCAGGACCTTGAGTGATGATGCCACAGACAGGACACCAAAGAAGACTGAATAAATTAGAGTTCTCAAAATTTAAAACTCAATGCTTCCAAAACACCACTGTACTGGCTGGTTTTGTGTGCCAACTCGACACAGGCTGGAGTTATCACAGAGAAGGGAGCTTCAGTTGGGGAAATGCTTCCATGAGATCCAGCTGTGGGGTATTTTCTCAATTAGTGATCAAGGGGGTAGGGCCCCTTGTGGGTGGTGCTATCCCTGGGCTGGAAGTCTTGGGTTCTATAAGAGAGCAGGCTGAGCAAGCCAGGGGAAGCAAGCCAGTAAGGAACATCCCTCCATGACCTCTGCATCAGCTCCTGCTTCCTGACTTGCTTGAGTTCCAGTCCTGACTTCCTTTGGTGATCAACAGCAATGTGGAAGTAAGCTGAATAAACTCTTTCCTCCCCAACTTGCTTCTTGGTCATGATGTATGTGCAGGAATAGAAACCCTGACTAAGACAACCACTGAAGGAAGGACTGGAGAGGTGGCTCAGTAGTTCTTGCAGAGGACCCGAGTTCAGTTCCCAGCATCTATGTTGGGTGCCTTACAACTTTCCGGAGCCTCTGGCTTCTGTGGAAACCTGTACTCACATGCACATACTGACAAGTGGGCACACACACATAATTTAAAAACATAAATAAAGCCAGGCACATGCCTTTAATCTCAGCACTTGGGAGGCAGAGGCAGGTGGATTTCTGAGTTTGAGGCCAGCCTGGAACTACAGAGTGAGTTCCAGGACAGGCAGGGCTACAGAGAAACCCTGTCTCGAAAAAGAAAAAAAAAAAAATCCCATAAATAAACCTTCTAAAGAAATGCTACTGAAGGAGTAGATTGTAGATCAGTGGTAGAGCACTTGCCTAGTACTCTGGCAGCCCTGGGTACCGTGCCCAGGACTGAAAAATAAAAATAAAAAATGTCACATAGAAAACAGAAAGGATCATGGAGCCCAGGCAATAAAGAACCTCCAGGTCACCAATGAGGGCCTGAGAGGAGAGAAGATTTGCAAAACCCGCAGTGGATAAGGCTTACATCCAAACATAAGGGGATGGCTGGCCCTCAAGCGTTTGTAAAAGCTTGAAAAGATACCTTACCTAAGAATACAATGGCTGTAAGTCCATGAGGAAGATGTTCAACGTCATTAGTCACTAAAGAAACACAAGATGTCATGCCCCAGACAGACAGACAACACATGTACCCGTGTGAAGACCAGGAGCCTTCACACACCACTCGGGAATGTAGAAAACCGCTCCACAGTTGCTTACCAATGCCTCTAGTTACCTTAGGTATCTACCCGGGAAAAATAGAACATTCGTCCACACGTATACCAGCACGTATATCCATGAGCTCAGCAAATGGCTCATGGGAGCAAAAGTGAGAAACAAGCCTGGCATGGTCAAGCAAGCAAACTGTCACTACAGTGGAACGGTCCATGACAACAAAAAGGGACCGCAGTAACAACACCTGCTGCAGTGTGGACTGTGCCCCAGGACATCACCTAAGGGAGCCAAAAAGCACGCTGAAGACTTCTCAAGAGATATGAGGTTCCATTGGGAGCTGGGGGTGTAGCTCAACTGGTACAGTGCTTGCCCAGCATGCACCAGGCCTAATGTTCAATCCCTAGCATTGCATAAATACAGGGGGTACATGCCTGTAACCCCAGCATTATGGAGGTAGTGGCAAGATCAGAAGTAGAAGGTTATCTTCAACTGGTGAGTTCAGGCCAGCCTGGGCTACATGAGACCCTGTCTTTTATGAAGGATCAGGAAGGGCAATTTATGCATGAGACAGAATGTAGACTAGTGGCTGCTTAGAGCTACTCTAGGGGACCACACAGGGTACACAGGGGACCCAGAGCTGTGAACCTGAAATGGGATAGAATGGCACAGAAATGTTGTCTTGGTCAATGTAGAGGCTTTAAAGGGCACAGAGATATGTTCTGTGTTGATGCACATCAGAGCTGCCTCGGGTCTTCAGGACCACGCTGCTCAGCAGAGGCGCTCATTCCATCAGGGTTTAAACCCAGGCCTCAACATTCAGTCATTTCCGAGTGAATCTGGGGGCTATGTGCAGGGTCCCCAGAAGTACCAGATGCCTCCACAGACATTAGTAACTTCAAAGGGTTCCGCGTTGAGCTAATATGAAATACAGTGGAGTTCAACGAGCTCAGATAACGTAGAAGCAGCACAGCGGATGTTTTCCCCCTCAGAAAGGCCACAGGAGGTGACGCTGGGTTAAGCATGACCTCGATGCAGACCACAGCCAGCCACTGCAGAGCAGAGATTGCTGTGACTCAGCCGATCTCAGAGCTGGCCCTGGGAGTGGGTCGGGCTCACTGCAGAGTGCTGTGACCTGATACTGGCACAACGATACTCTCCCACGATGCCTCACGTACAGTGGGCATCACTCATCACCACCAGCTGTAAGCACAGGGAGACAGGGAGCTTGTCGAGAAGGCTAAATACAGCTGGTGCTCTGTATTTAGAAGCAGGGAAAGACTGTCCAACAGGAATGGCTTCCCTCACAGGTGCATGAGCTCCTCCCCTCCTGACCTGCATCCTGCATCCCCAACATCTTGCTCCCCAAGCTCTTTCCACCAAAGTGCAGTAGTGGGGAGGTGCTGAGCTGGAGTTCTGCAGTGCCTGACCCAAGTCCAAAGGAACAGGCTGAGGTTGAAGGGAGCTCATGTCATTTGTTCCCCCTACACAGCAGATTAAGTAGGGAACAGCAGTCACACCAGAGGGTCTGAGCAACACCTAGGACCCTACAGGCAGTCCGGCTACCCACAAACATTCCTACCTTCATCACGGCTGCGTCCAGCATTCCCATCCCAGTCCCACCCAGCCCTCTCTGGCATGCTTTCTTCAAAGGATATTTTGCTTCAAGCCAAGCAGCCGACCTTTGCATTTTTGAAATTGACTAACTTCAGAGACACAAGCCTAAGTGAAGACTGTCTAAAGGACAGACTGTCCAGCCGGCACTGTCTGTTGCTTCTGCAACCTATTTCGCCTCCCAACTCCAACAGCCTGGCTCTGTTCCCCACCCACTTCCATTTTGCCCTCTGAGACTCCAAATGTGCAAATATTTACCTCCTAGCCTGTCTCTTTCTCTCTCTCTCTCTCTCTCTCTCTCTATATATATATATATATATATATAT